>CATKHT010000065.1:0-66930 GCA_949752745.1 Protula sp. h YS-2021 | reverse complement strand
TAGTTTATGCGCATAAGTCTGTGATGGATGCATTCAGCATCACACACGAATGCGCTCATTAATCTGTTTTTTGTATAAGCAGATGGGAGAAATGTGTGAGCAACTGTTAGTAATTTGAGCGCCACGGGGAAGGGGGGGTGGGGGGGGGTGGGGGAGGGGAGAGCGGAGGGAGAGTGAGAGTGGAGGATTACTGTAATTTTACGGTATAATGACGGGTGCGTATCAAACAGCTGCTAACTGCGTACGCAATAATTAGCATTTACTGTAAATTACGGCCATCCCCAGGAAATGTATTGTTCATCTTAATAAAGATACAAAAATGTGTCTAACAACCACACGTCAGAGACCAAAAATATCTTCCCTTCCATGGAAATATTGCTTTACAATGCCCCATAAATCGCGGCTTTTACACACATTCAGAATAAGGTGGATATATTTCTTTAGCAGGGCTTGAAGTTGACTTTTTTTACATCTGCCTGGTTCAGCAGGCAGGTTAAGAGACCCGAGATTTTACCTGCCCGGGTAGGTCGGGCAGTCGTTAATGCAAATCCCTGTTTACGAAGCTTCAATCCCATGCAAGACAATAAGGCCTTTATGAAGTACACTAAAACATGATGTCAGAACACGTGACTTTCCATTTCTTTACGAAATTTTCACGAGCTACGTTTACAAAGCTTTGTATAAATGTATTCGAAGCCACTGTTTTCGTTTGTTTTTGTTTGCTTGTTTATTCTGTTTGAATTTTCAAAGTGTCTTTTTTTTCTTCAGTTGTTCATTCAGTCAACCGTCTAAAAATAGCAATGTCACGTGTTCCTTGGCCTTTCAAGTGACAGCGGCAGACACTTCCCACATTAACAACGTCTCCGCTGTTGCTTCTTCCATAAACAAACCGTGATTTCACATGAACTTTTTTTGCGCCCAAAACGATCAGGTCAAAAGTGTACTTACTTACAACCATTGTTCTCACTTCCTCGAATTTCACTTTTTTTTGTTGGGGGGGGGGCGGGGGGGGGAGGGATTAGATAAAAAATAAAACGGCTGAACGAAAAGAAAATCAATAAAAAAGGAAGTTTAATTAAATGTTTTTCCAAACATCCTCTCCCTGCTCTATGCTGACGCGGGTACAGGAAGCCACCGCGAGGGCGGGGCAGAGGGAGTGCAGGGACTCCAGTAAATGGTTTGAATGGTGGTATCGGGGTGAGGGGAGGGGGGCAGAGGCCGGGGGGGGGGGGGGGCGAGCATACCTTCTCTTATTATCCGCTCGTCAGTGATCGTTTCTAATAAATAATTTACAATTACACAAACTTAAGCAAAACGGTTCGGAAAACGTTTTAAATTTACCATGCTTGAGCGATCTTTCCAATACAAAATTTGACACAAAATTTTGTTATTTTCAGAGTGATTTTCAGCATTGAGTAGTTTTTAAGGACTAACCTTCACCCCCCCCCCCCCCCTATATGGGAAGGAAATTGATTGATTCGCCATGCATTCGATGACCCATGACCGTAAAGCTAAAGCAATGCGACCCACCCCCAACCCCCTGGGCCCCCCCCCCAAACAAAAATGACCTTCTGAGACATTTATGACCATCCAAGCAGCGAGGAAACGCAAACAATGACAAATCACACCACCTCCCCCCCTCCCCCTTCCTCCAGCAGTCATAAACCCACATTCCATGTTTGTTTACATTATTCACACATTCAGCATAAATCTCTCACCCCGGTGGATCTCAGTGTTGAATCCGGACAACCAGATATTAGTTTTACCACATGAAAAATCGTATTTATCCAGTATCTATTTATAGCCATTCAGTGAAATACTCAACTCGACGAACGAGCAATGAAGCAGCAGTTTACTCGAATCCGTTAACTCCTTAAATACACACTCACTCTCTCTCTGTTTTTGGTTTATTTTTTTCGTTTTTTTCTTCTTCAGAGCGATACAATAAATAAAGTGAATGACAGATTGAACCGTCGCTTCATTTACACACATAGAGCTCCACTGCCGCTCGTATCTGTGAGAGTTCTATAAACATACCATCAGCCAGGAGGTTAAAAAAGAGAGAGGAGGAAAAAAAAAGAAAAAAAGAATAGAACAGGCTGGAACTTATTCGATGATGGGCAGCGGAAAGAATATCCTCCAGTAGCCGACTCTGGCAGCAGAACGCACACTTATGTAATACCATCCCCATTAGCACATTTCCTATTTTTGATAACATCTGGCCGTAGTCAACAATGGTTAGATGCACTTTCATATCAAGCCTTTTCTACTTCCTTTCTTTGTATGGTTGAAATTATCCAATAGAAACCTTATGAAAACTATCACAGTTTGTTTTGTTTCTTTCTTTCAATTTGCGGCCATGGAAAAAAAAGCAACTGCCTCTTTGACAGAACTGAAAACATTAGCTCATGGTTTCATTATGACAAATACTGAACATGTGTGTTTGTTATTATTTGTGTGAGTGACGCACAGGGGGGTGGGGACGGGGGGGGGGGGGTTGTGATGAGGGGTGGTGGGAGGTGCGGAAGAGAGGGGCTGAGGCAAACGTGTTCACCCTCAATCAATGCTACAAAATGCACAGACAGTGTCCCATGCATATTTTGCATTTGAGTAGCTCACACACACTCGAAATAATAACTAGTGATGAGTACTTTTCTTGCAACAAAATGAGCCATTTATTGATTCCTTTTCACTACTTTAGAGCACAAAAAAGGCAACAGAAAAAGAGAAGGGGGTTTTCAGAGTGGCGTATTGATTCGCCGTGGTTTTGATACCCTAAACACTTCTTTAACTCTGGCGACGGCAAGGTTCGAAATACGATCAAACCGCCAAGGACATCTGCCCAAGGCCCGCCCCAACCTCCCCCCCCCCCCCCCCCCGCCCCTAACAAAAAGGAACACCATCCCTACACCCATCTGTCAATTTTAACTGATGTTTTTCTTTTCATCACGAAGATTACCAGCTCACGAAGCAAAGCGTAAATATGCAGGAATGAAATGAAACTTGTAAACGGCGCGTTCGCAATTTTTGTCGTGTTTTGTGTGTCAACTCGATTCCGAAATGACGCCATCGAGCGTTGACCCAGTTTTAGCATTCCGACTGCACTTCGAGCGCTGAGGAATAAATTAATTTTGTCATTTTTGTATTCAAAGCAACTGACATCACAAGTGCCCTTTCTTTATTCGTGTTTCTTCGATTAATCCGTATTGAAAGATGGCAGTAATTTCCCTGTGAGAGGCCAACGTGATGGATGATGTTCTAACACAGTCCAAAATAAACGCATTTACAACGCAACCACACTTTCTAAATATATGCCAAAGAACTGGAGAGCAAAAGAAATGGAGTTATATCTTACATCACTTCCGGGAACGATGAAGCTGGCTGGATGTACATACGGGACTCGCAGTATCTGGCCCCGAGTGTGATGCGTACACTTGTGAGTGGTTTAAAAAATCATTCAAACCTACCAAAATCAATATGGCTTACTCGCACCTGCTCTAAGTGCAGGTGCGACAGTAAACAGACCGAGATTTGACCCAGGGAAGGAAGGAGAGCAGGGGGGGGGGGCGGGGGGGGGGGGTGCGCCTGCTTACTGTGTGACGACAGTCAAATACAACTAAAAAACTTTTTGAGCATTTCTTTCTTGGAAGACACCAAAGAGGCAAGGGGAAGGGGGGTGGGAGGGGGGTGGGGGAGTTTCTTCTAGGATTTCATTTTTGTTGCACGCCTGCAGTATACCTTTTCTTGCTCGTGAGTGTCTCGTCACAGCACTGCGGCCCGTTAACACAAGCCCAGGCTTCTACCATGCTGGTTTTAATTTGACAACAAGTTTTAACACGACAAAAATAAATAAGTAAATGAATGAAAAACAAGGGAGTTATTCAGTAATCTATACGATAATTGATGGGGAGCCTTGGAATGCATTGATTTGAGTGTATTGATAAGCCACGGGTTTTTACAAGTCATTACAACATGCATACTTCAGTGTTGTGGCTTGCTCTGTTGACAAAGGCATTGATTCGTTGCTTACCTTGCATGGGGTGGGGCCGTGGCGAAGGGAGGGGAGGTGGGTGCTGTCGACAAAGTGTTATAAATCCTATACAGCAGTGCTTCGTTATAACGACACCCCTTATTACGACATAGTGCTGGCTTCGACATAACTTCCTGATCCCAGTTACATTTGCTCTTTTGAAGTATCGTATACCGACATGTCGGTTATAGCGACATATCGGTTTGAGCGACATGTCGATTACAACCACATATCGGTTATAGGGACATATCGATTATAGCGACCTTTCGGTTATCGCGACACATTGGTTACAACGACCTGTCGGTTATAGCGACCTCTCGGTTGTAGCCACATGTCGATTACAACGACCCATCGGTTATAGCGACATATCGGTTATCGCGACATATCGGTTACAACGATATATCGGTTACAGCAACACCTGGGTTATAGCAACCTCTCAGTTATAGCGACCTCTCAGTTATAGCGACCTATCGGTTATAGCGACATATCGGTTACAACGACCTATCGGTTAATACGACATATCAGTTGTAGCTACATATCGGTTATAGCGACCTCTCTGTTATAGCGACATATCGGTTATAGCGACCTGTTGGTTAAAGCGACCTATCGGTTATACCGACATATCGGTTATTGCGACATATCGGTTATCGCGACCTATCGGTTATAGCGACATATCGGTTATAGCGACCTGTTGGTTATAGCGACCTCTCTGTTATAACGACATATCGGTTATAGCGACCTGTTGGTTATAGCGACCTATCGGTTATAGCGACCTATCGGTTATAGCGACATATCAGTTGTAGCTACATATCGGTTATAGCGACATAATTTCTTGGCCTCGGCTATTTCGTTATAACTCTGTTACTAACAAGTTACTAACAAGTAAAATTTCCACAATTACTTCTGCAAAATATTTTCGGTTCAAGTAAACTGAGGAGATGATGAGGAGCAGGGTGGGGGTGGGGTGGGGTGGGATTGGGGGGGGTGAAAGGTCTGACAGTAGCGGCCAACAACCAACCTCTACTCCACATGATGCTCACATTTGATTCTGTTTTGCTATAAAATATACTTCGGCACAAAAGTCGAGTGACCCCCCCCCTTCCCCCTCCAACCCTTCTCCTCGATAAACACTGCAATATCTAGACTTAAAACCTGGCATCATTCCCCAGCTTCCGGATGTCCCACAAGCACACTCCGCAACAAAAGGGCCCAATTTTCTACGCAAAATGTGACAATTATGTCAAAATTGTTCAGCAGGAAATCACTTCGTTTTCACCATACAATTCCACCCCCCCCAGCCCTGCCACCCCTCTCGCAATAGGAGCCCGACCTTCTCGGCACAGGGTCCGACAATGTCAATATTGTCACGTTTAAAGTAATGGTGTGCTTTTCCTCAAGCTCAATTTGGCAGAGTGACATCACACAAGGGCACGACACTGGGTACACATTAGCGCAATTTCAGCCAGCGCAACATTAATATGGCCTCTAATATGGCCCCAAGAACTAAACGTTAAACCTAGTGCTTCAAACCTCAACGCCGCTCACATCCCCTCTCATCTGTTGTGGACGGACGATAAGGGGTCACAGAGTGCAAAATCTTGTCACTTCATTACCCCTCATTAAGACCTTACGGAGCCCCTGGGCCACTTTTGCCTACACAGCTAAACGCAGTTCCCAGGTCAGATCGCCTTGGAACAAGGAGGTGGAAAAGTCACCTGTTTTGGCCAATACAAAAATGACCCAGGGTATAACTTCAGCAATGCTGTGTGCAGCGTTTGGAGCCACACCAGTCCAAGACCGACCTGATTTCCGGATAACCATCACTATAGCAACACTGACCTATCCCGATGTAACCACACAAGATGATTTCGGGTGGTTTTCTGAGGTTGGGCGTGTTCTTACTGCTTCATGTGCCTCATGTTACCAAGTGCACTTTTGCAGAGAACAAGAAGATGAAACTAGAGCTGGGAAATGGGAATGCAATGGTTGAGACTGCTTGCAAGTATGCCCTCAACACGGCCCACGACAACGGCCCACGACACGGCCCTCAACACGGCCCACGACACGGCCCTCGACACGGCCCACGACACGGCACATGACACGACCCACGACAACGGCCCACGACACGGCACACGACAGTCCACGACACAGTAAAAGACGCACGACGAGGCCCACAACACAGTCCACGAAACGACATGGCCTACGAAAGAGATCACGACAGGGCCCACGACACGGCTCACAACAGGCCCACGACACGGCCCACGACAGGGCCCACGACAACGGCCCACGACACGGCCCACGACAGGGCCCACGACACGGCCAACGACACGACCCACGGCACGGCCAACGACAACGGCCCAAAACACAGTCCACGAAACGACATGGCCTACGAAAGAGTTCACGACGGGGCCCACGACACGGCCCCCGACAACGGCACACGACAACGCCCCACGACATTCCACGACACAGTAAAAGACGCACGACGCACATGGCCCACGACGAGGCCCAAAACACAGTCCACGAAACGACATGGCCTACGAAAGAGTTCACGACGGGGCCCACGACACGGCCCCCGACAACGGTCCACGATAGTCCACGACATGGCTCACAACACGGCCAACGACACAGTCCACGACACGACCCACGACACGGCCAACGACAACGGCCCACGACAGCGGCCCACGACAGCGGCACACGACAACGGCACACGACAACGCCCCACGACAGTCCATGACACAGTAAAAGACGCACGACGCACATGGCCCACGACGAGGCCCAAAACACAGTCCACGAAACGACATGGCCTACGAAAGAGTTCACGACGGGGCCCACGACACGGCCCACAACAGGCCCACGATACGGCCCACGACAACGGTCAACGATAGTCCACGACACAGTAAAAGACGCACGACGCACATGACCCACGACGAGGCCCACAACACAGTCCACGAAACGACATGGCCTACGAAAGAGTTCACGACGGGGCCCACGACACGGCCCACAACACGCCCACGACACGGCCCACGACACAGTCCACGACACGGCCTACGACATGGCCCACGACACGGCCAACGACACAGTCTACGACACGGCCCGCTACATCTGTGGGCGATGGCCCAAAGTCGCCTTTTGCCCACGACGCCTCCAGCCACAGACGTCCGCGGTCACGACTAGGACATCACTAAGACGCCTCAGATATTGATCACACATTATTATTATTCCGTGTCTTGTGGTTCGGCACTTTTCTGTGTGTTATGGCGTCACTTTGTTGCTCTTCTCAAACTGATCAATGTTGTCCATTAAAATTGATCAACGGCCTGCTAAAAGCAATCACCTAATGACCAAAACGTATAAATCGTAAATAAATCATAAATTTACGAAAGCGCACCGAAGGAGTTATGAAAATGCACCCAAGAAGTTTCCAAAACGCATCCAAGGAGCTACGAAAACGCACCCAAGGAGTTACGAAAACGCACCCAAGGAGTTTCCAAAACGCACCCAAGGAGTTACGAAAACGCACCCAAGAAGTTTCCAAAACGCACCCAAGGAGTTACGAAAACGCACCCAAGGAGTCACTTTTTTTTTAGAAATTTTCATCCACAATGGAGAACACTGCTCACCTTAGGGTTCACTTTCACTGCTTGTGCTCTTGCCCCCCCCCCCCACCCCTATCCCCCCTCCCCCGACCCACTCCCGTCAATCCTGCACCTCAACGACGACCGAATCTATTATTCGGACCCAGCAGCAACATTAATTTGTTAAATTATACCAGCATTGTGCTTCTATTTGTTAATGTACTCCGCTCTGTCTATCGGAAGCTGTATCGTTGCCAAAAAAAAAAAAAAAAAAAAAAAAAAAAAGACACTCACATCTTCAGCATAAATATTGACACAGCTGTAATTCACTACTTCCTGTACAAAATTCGTCCCACTCTTCATTTCCAGTTCACACTCCAGGCATCGAAAGTTTAATTTTTTTCGGGCATTACAAATAGAGAGAAAATAGATCATACGGCAATACCAAATTCCCCTAAATAAGTTTCAACAAAGGTTTGCGTCATTCTGACGTCATTAAAATTGTTTATCCGGCTGGGTTGGTAAACGTGTTATAATACTGACAGGAGAGTTTCGACCAACACCACACCCCATCTTCCACCTGTGAATCCCAGCTGGTTTTACAATAACAGACACATTAGAAATTACTCCCCCCCCCACCCCCTAGATAAAGTCATAACGGTCTCCTGCACGTCAGTTAGTATCCACTGTTTTGATCGAGGTTTCACATGGAATACAAACACCACAGCCAAAACTACCTCATCATGATGAGTAGGCAGTTGCCCAGAAAAAAGAATAAATCAGGTCACAGTCCATAGTGCGCATGCTCAAACTGAAATCCTGTCAGTTTTTAGGGAAGCAAAAACTACAAGAAACAAATGAGGGAAGTGCAAAAGTAGATTTTTCTGAACAAATTTGAAATTCTGAGTTATTTAACCTTTTATATGGAAAGTAAAAAGAAATTTGTGGCGTTCCTTACAAGCGTTTATGACTCATTTATAAGCGTTTGACGTTTTTCCTTTTGAGTCCCATATATTTTTAACTTCCAAAACTGTTAACCTGTTTTTTTCTCCTCCATGCCCATAGGCGAAAGCGTGACGTTTATTATACTGCGGAAGCGAAAAAAAATCGGGGGAAGGCTATGAAGCAGGCAGAGCAGCACGCGTGGCTATGTACCTTGTAGTCTTGGACTTTGCAGTAGTGAAGGGCTTGCTTGCACTGCGCCAGTGGCGTCGCCTCGCCACTCATCTGCTTCGGTTTGGAACACATCACTATGGTCGGGTATCTGCCACAAAGTCGTAGACGTCACGTCACACAAAACGGAAGTCTATCTTTCTATATATTTTTTTTTACATTTGACCTGCGTAATAATGTATTTTCTTTCTATTTAAATTTGCATTTTGAACATTAAAGTTAAATCCTACTTAAAATAAAAAAGTCCAAAATCACTGCAAAATCCCATTTTCCAAGTTTGACCAAAGACAAGAAGGCAGTTCTTTTCAAAGAAAAAAATCCTCCAAATAATATCCACAAAATAAAACTTGGCAATACAGCTGTATTATCAATCGACTGTTGAACCAAGATAAGAGGTTTATACTTTCACATATTCTGCACCACACTGAAGATATGGCCAAAATATTGGGAAAGGAAAACAAAAAAAAAAAAACTGTCCAGGGACATTGCCAAAACAAACCGAGTTGACACGTACCTGGCGAGGAAGTCGCTGAAAGTGATGCGCATGGCGTAGCCTTGCTGGCGTATGCGCACCGTCTCGTGCACACCCGTGTAGCGCAGCTGCGCCAGCGCGTATTCCGCGTGGAATTCGCTCCGCGTCTTGCCCATGTTCGGCTTGATGCAGCGCACAAAGTGCGGGCGCCCGGCGTTCATCTTGGCCATGAGATCAGCGAGCGAATTCTGTAAGTAAAAGAATGTGTGAGATGTTCATCTCAGCCACGAAATCAGCCAAGAATCTGTGGTGTTCATCTCAGCCAGGAAATCAGCCAAGAATGTGTAAAGTGTTCATCTCAGCCGCGAAATCAGCCAAGAATGTGTGAGATGTTCATCTCAGCCGTGAGATCAGCCAAGAATGTGTGAGGTGTTCATTTGAGGTGTGAAAAGCATCATCTGATAAATCTCGAAACATGATTTTTTATTACCCACGCCATATCTGAAACGACGCTCAATCAAAGTGTTTGCGGTTTGTACACTACCGATGACTCCAACATGACAGAATTCACGTGACAAAAATATCGCAAAAACATCGAAGAAAGACCAAAAAAAAAAAACAAAAAAAGCAAATGTTTACCTTGAAATGGTAGGCTAGTGTGGCCACCCCTCGACGCTCTGTGCCTATCACCGGCCTCGTCATCTTACTCCGCCCCTATTCGGTGTAGAATTTGAGAAAGTTTCAAAGTACCACTACTTGATCAACCGAAGAGATTAATGTAGGCACACATGAGTTGGTTTTGTCTGATCATTCAAAAATGCAAATGATCTGTTCGAATAATCGGTTTGGATTCCTGTTTTTTCTTTATTTTTTTATTTATACTTGCATATATACTTTGGCAATGAAGAATCTTCATGTTTTAAATACTATTTATCTATTTATTCCAACTAACTGAATTTTTTTCTTTTTTCTTTTTTTTTTTTTTGGCACAGCATTAGGTATGGCTGCAACAGATGGCAGACATGTTGTTTTGTGTATTTTCTTCTTGAACTCACGCGTTCGTCCGGTTTGCGCGCCTTCCGGAAGAAGCTGAACGCGGACTTGACTCCGTCCTTCTTGCGCTTGGAGATCTTGCGGGATTTCTGCTGCCGTTGGCTCGGTGCCAGGGAGCCAGTCCGCGTGACCTTGGACTGGAACATCTCCTTGATCAGCAGGCTGTCACTCGCTGCAAACCGCCAACAGGGAGCACTTATTATTTCATGACTGCCAGTACATGTACAGGGGAAACAGTAGTATATTATGCAGACAGCCGTACCCCCCCCCCCCCCCCCTCGCTCTCCCAATATCGAAAACGTCACGTATGTAAGTGTGTACTTGATATCGCCATGACAACCCAAGTACGAAAGTACCGAAAACTCTTCCAGGGTCGTGCTACAGGCTGCGGGAGTGTTTTTGCGGACCACTCCATCGGCTCGTGGTTCAGGCTCGTGCCACCAGTGCTACAGGCTGCGGGAGTGTTTTTGCGGACCACTCCATCGGCTCGTGGTTCAGGCTCGTGCCACCAGTGCTACAGGCCGCGGGAGTGTTTTTGCGGACCACTCCATCGGCTCGTGGTTCAGGCTCGTGCCACCAGTGCTACAGGCTGCGGGAGTGTTTTTGCGGACCACTCCATCGGCTCGTGGTTCAGGCTCGTGCCACCAGTGCTACAGGCTGCGGGAGTGTTTTTGCGGACCACTCCATCGGCTCGTGGTTCAGGCTCGTGCCACCAGTGCTACAGGCCGCGGGAGTGTTTTTGCGGACCACTCCATCGGCTCGTGGTTCAGGCTCGTGCCACCAGTGCTACAGGCTGCGGGAGTGTTTTTGCGGACCACTCCATCGGCTCGTGGTTCAGGCTCGTGCCACCAGTGCTACAGGCTGCGGGAGTGTTTTGCGGACCACTCCATCGGCTCGTGGTTCAGGCTCGTGCCACCAGTGCTACAGGCTGCGGGAGTGTTTTTGCGGACCACTCCATCGGCTCGTGGTTCAGGCTCGTGCCACCAGTGCTACAGGCTGCGGGAGTGTTTTTGCGGACCACTCCATCGGCTCGTGGTTCAGGCTCGTGCCACCAGTGCTACAGGCTGCGGGAGGGTTTTTACGGACCAGTCCATCGGCTCGTGTGGTTTTATCATTGCACTCTACGAGTCCGTTAAGACATACCTCTCGAAACCCTAATCTACCATTCCACCCCCTTCCCTCCCACATTATGACCCACAAAAGACATGGCCCCAGGGAATTTGGTCCACTACCCACATGTTATACCCCTCCATGTGTTTTTTTTAAAAAATGCACTTTAATATCAAAACAGTGATCTTTAAATCTATTGACTTTTGCCAGTTCTTTCCACTAATTTTCAATGGTGGGACCCAAGAATCTTCTGGTCGCAAATTAATGTCCATGCGGGAATGCTGTGCAACTTTCCCCTCCCTTCTCCCCCTCCCCCACCAAGTTATATAAATTTAAAAAATATACTTTTTCCCTTTTAGACATGTTCATAATTTAGTGCTGTTTTTTATGACAGCTTTCTATAACTTGCGATGTTCTTCTTCAACACCGTCTACTTTAAATTTGAAATCTTTGGTCTCCGAAACCGTTATTTTGAATAATAATAATACTAACATTTTAACTCAGTGTGTTCACGCACTCCCCTGTTGATTAAAACCAATACTTACTTTTCATGGTAAACATAATGGAATTTGGCAGTGTGTCTTTGTTTTTCTCTAGCACGCCCTCAAGGTCATAGGTCACGGCGCCGGCGTAGTGCACCACTGTAAACGTCGTGCCTCCCCCCTTGGGCGCTAAATAAATACCTTCGCCTTCTTTGCCTTGAAAACAAGCATATGCATTTTCTTTTGTTATTCAGGGAGCGTTTTTTATCAACTTTGAAACTTGTTTTCTTATTGGAATTTTTCATCGCACAAAGATTATTATTGGGCTTTTTGTACAATTACAAGGGTAGTCAATTTTTCAGTACACGCTTGATCTTGTCGCTATATAATCCCATTCGTTAGCATGCCCGCATGTCAGCTGATAATTTTCCATGATCTCATTTACATATCATTTCCCATGACTTCATTTAGATATAAATTTCTATGACCCCATTTACATACAATTTCCCATGACCCTTATTTGCATATCATTTCTCATGACCTCATTTACATATAATTTCCCGTGACCTCGTTTACACATCATTTCCAATGACCTCATTTACATATCATTTTATCATTTTCCATGACCTCGTTTACATATCATTTCCCACGGCCTCATTTACATATCACTTCCCATGACCTCATTTACATATCATGCCCCTTGATTCCTTTACACATGAGGTTCCCCCAGTCTGATTTACAAAGCAGGTTCCGTTACCTCATTTGCATATCAGATCAAGTGACCTCATTTACATACCAGGACCACTATGCAGCTTTGTGGCTAGGGTTTGGTCTGTCGCTTTGGGAAAATTACTCTCCTCGTCTAAAATTGCTAAGATGCCCATCGGCTTCTATAAATAAATCAAGATTTTTCCAGTTAAAATGAGGCTTCAATTCCACGCTGTCTTCCCGAAGTTTTTCAATATACTGTGGAAAAGTTTCTCAATTCAGATTTATATATCCAAGATCCTATAGTTTATTAATTCTTTTATTACTGAAAATCAACAATTACAAATAAATAAATACAATTTCTACCCCCCCCCCTACCCCTGCACACAACATTCCGTTTCTTAAACAAATAAAAGAAATAATCTGTGTCACCTCTACATTTTGCTTCATATACATTTTGTCTTACTTTCCTAGTATATAGTATATATATTTATTTTTTATTTTTACCTTGAGAAAGAGATCGAGTATGGGTTTGTTATTTGCAAATTTGATGTCTAACAATGGAATTCCCTCCTTGGCGCAATCTTCCATCTCCAGGTCAAATATATGCTGATTGAAATAATACTGCAGCTGCTCATTGGCCAAGTTGATGCAGAGCTGCGTAGGACACAAAACACGCATGCGCATTAACGATATAAGCATACATGATAGAAACATGGAACGTGCCCATGTGAGTCCGAACACGTGACAAGTACATGACACGTGAGACGAAGGCCAGTCAAGGACACATGAACACGTGACACGCAGACAAGGCAAGGACACATGAACACGTGACACGAAGACATGTCAAGGACACATGAACACGTGACACGAAGACAAGTCAAGGACACATGAACACGTGACACGCAGACAAGGCAAGGACACATGAACACGTGACACGAAGACATGTCAAGGACACATGAACACGTGACACAAAGACAAGTCAAGGACACATGAACATGACACGAAGACAAGTCAAGGACACATGAACACGTGACATGACGACTAGTCAAGGACACATGAACACGTGACACGAAGACCAGTCAAGGACACACGAACACGTGACACAAAGACAAGTCAAGGACACATGAACACGTGACATGACGACGAGTCAAGGACACATGAACACGTGACACGAAGACATGTCAAGTACCTTTTTGTACCAATAAGAGGGCAAAGGGCTCGCCATGTATAAAATATATAAAATTATCACAGTATTACATCATTTTTACTGAGACCGGTTATTCACAGTTCAGTACAGTCTGATAATTAAGCACAAAAATTGAATGCATAAAAATAGCAATAAGAATCCGTTACCTGTTCAAAGCTGTTGTGAGGGAAATTTTCAAAACCAAATATGTCCAGAACACCGATCTGCAGCGCGCTCTCTCCGCTGAAAATAAAAAAACCCCAAAGATTTGGAGAAATAGTGAAAAAAAAATCACTCACTTGTTTGTTCAAATCACGCAGAGATCAACATTCTGGGTTTACAAGCAAGAGACTTAAAAGGAGTTACTTAATACTGGAATTAAGTCCATCAGTTAACGTTTTATTTATTTCATTTTTTATTCAACTTGATTTACTTGTAACAGTGTATTATTTAAAATAAGAATTCATGAAGCAAATAAGAAATCAGATATTTTTTGTCATGGGTGAACTAACGCATTTTACGACTACGGTAGTCTATTCCGGAATAGACAACCGTCTATTCTGGAATAGACTACCGAAGTTAAAAATTCTCCGGAATAGAACGTTTTAAATTTTTCATACATATTACATTGTAGCATATATTACTAACAGGTTTTATAATATTTAAATTTAAAATTACACAAAAACGTTCCATTTAAAAGGATTTGAAGGTCAGTAGTCTATTCCGGATTAGACTACCGTAGTTGTAAAATGCGTTAGTTCACCCATGACAAAAGATATCTGATTTCTTATTTGCTTCATAAATTCTTATTTTAAATAATACACTGTTTTGTATTTTTATTTCTGTACATAACTCGTACGGTTAAAAAGCTGTCTTCGTTGTGGTCCATAAGTCTGCCTATCTGCCCTGGCACGCCTGTATGAATGTGTCTATCTGCCCTTGTACGGCGGCATAACTGTGCCTGATCTGTCCGCCTATGCCTGTATGAATGTGTCTATTTGCCCTAGTACGGCGGCATTGCCGTGCCTGATCTGTCCGCGCATGCCTGTATGAATGTGTCTATTTGCCCTAGTACGGCGGCATTGCCGTGCCTGATCTGTCCGCGCATGCCTGTATGAATGTGTCTATTTGCCCTAGTACGGCGGCATAACTGTGCCTGATCTGTCCTCGTATGCCTGTATGAATGTGTCTATCTGCCCTAGTACGGCGGCATAACTGTGCCTGATCTGTCCGCCTATGCCTGTATGAATGTGTCTATTTGCCCTAGTACGGCGGCATTGCCGTGCCTGATCTGTCCGCGCATGCCTGTATGAATGTGTCTATTTGCCCTAGTACGGCGGCATTGCCGTGCCTGATCTGTCCGCGCATGCCTGTATGAATGTGTCTATTTGCCCTAGTACGGCGGCATAACTGTGCCTGATCTGTCCGCGCATGCCTGTATGAATGTGTCTATTTGCCCTAGTACGGCGGCATTGCCGTGCCTGATCTGCCCTGGCACGCCTGTATGAATGTGTCTATCTGCCCTAGTACGGCGGCATAACTGTGCCTGATCTGTCCGCCTATGCCTGTATGAATGTGTCTATTTGCCCTAGTACGGCGGCATTGCCGTGCCTGATCTGTCCGCGCATGCCTGTATGAATGTGTCTATTTGCCCTAGTACGGCGGCATAACTGTGCCTGATCTGTCCGCCTATGCCTGTATGAATGTGTCTATTTGCCCTAGTACGGCGGCATTGCCGTGCCTGATCTGTCCGCGCATGCCTGTATGAATGTGTCTATTTGCCCTAGTACGGCGGCATTGCCGTGCCTGATCTGTCCGCGCATGCCTGTATGAATGTGTCTATTTGCCCTAGTACGGCGGCATAACTGTGCCTGATCTGTCCGCCTATGCCTGTATGAATGTGTCTATTTGCCCTAGTACGGCGGCATTGCCGTGCCTGATCTGTCCGCGCATGCCTGTATGAATGTGTCTATTTGCCCTAGTACGGCGGCATAACTGTGCCTGATCTGTCCGCCTATGCCTGTATGAATGTGTCTATTTGCCCTAGTACGGCGGCATTGCCGTGCCTGATCTGTCCGCGCATGCCTGTATGAATGTGTCTATTTGCCCTAGTACGGCGGCATAACTGTGCCTGATCTGTCCGCGCATGCCTGTATGAATGTGTCTATTTGCCCTAGTACGGCGGCATTGCCGTGCCTGATCTGTCCGCGCATGCCTGTATGAATGTGTCTATCTGCGCTAGTACAGCTGCACAGCTGTGCCATATCTGTCTGCTATGCCTACCTTATTTCGGTACTATAAATGATCCTACTCTGCTTTTCCTACGGTAAAAATGGGCCGTATCTGCCCTCGTACCTCTGTACGAGTGCGCCTTATTTGGTCCAGTCTCATCTACCCTCATGCCTTATCTACCCCTGTACTGACCCGTGCCTTGCCGTTCGCGATGCCTTACCTGCCCTCGTAGGGCTGGATGAGTTGGTTGATACTGTTTACGATCCAGGAGAAGAGGCGCCCGTACAGAGCCCGGGCGAGCGCGTCGCGGCAGTCACTGGCTTGCTCCACCGTGCGTTCCTTCGTGATCTCCTCCCCTGCCACACGAAAGTAGAGCACTCAGTGACAGTTGTACCCCTATCCCTTCACCCCCTCCGCCCCAAAAATTATGAAGCCATCCATTCGCTATAACATCAACGCACACTCCGTGGGTATGTACATTGTGGATGACCCATTCAATTCAGCGGGTGGGGAGGGGGGGGGGGGGGTAAAGGAAGGGGTGCAGCTGAGCTACATTCGGCCCTTGTAGCGCTCTCACCACACACACACACGCACCAAGAGCAATCAGTGACCCTGGTATTCCCTCCAATCACATGACCTTCACACCTACCTCTTGTGATGGTGACTTGGGAAACAAATGCTGCTCCGAGGTCCCCAGCGGGCACCTGCAACATGGCTGCCACTGCCAACGAAAAAAAACAAACAATTTTATGGTAGTTATTTCAACAGGTTTAAACGAGCCTAAAATATATCCTAAATATTTTTTTCTGATTTTATTTATTTATTATTATAATTAGTCTTTTTCCTTCTTATTTTTACTGATCTTCCAACTGCATAATTTTTTTGACGCTACAGTTGCTGCGAGCACATCACGAGAACGCCAAAAGTAAACAATAGAACATTTAGATAAACAACACAACGAAGAAAATCCCCCCGCGTCCTACCCCCTCCCATCTCCATCCATCCCCCCCCCCCCCACCATAACCCTTCTCCACCCATTCAAAACGACATGAGCTACTCCAATCACCGATGACTGAGCCCTCACCTTTCTTCAAGACATCCGGATTGGAGACTTTCGCTGCGTCATACATGACACATACATGACACATACGTGACACATACATGACACATACATGGCACATACATGACACATACATGACATATAAATGGCACATACATGACACATACGTGACACATACGACACATACATGGCATATACATGGCACATACATGACACATACATGGCACATACATGACACATACATGGCACATACATGACACATACATGGCACATACATGACATCTACATGGCACATACATGACACATACACGACCTATTCCAGCCATCCACGACTGAGCTCTCACCTTTCTTCAGGACGTCCGGATTAGAGACCTTGGCTGCGTCATTATTTCCCACCGCGTGAAACTTGATATTTCCTATGTGCAGGACTGATGACAGGGAGAGGAGTAAACTGTCCAGATCCTACGCATACATACATGACACATACATGACATATACATGACACATACATTGCATACACATGGCATATAAATGACATATACATGACACATACATGACATATACATAACACATGCATGATATATACATGACACATACATGGCATACACATGGTACACACATGGCACATATGGGACCAGAACTTGATAAAACGAGTTGACATCGCAGGAATTAAGCAATCGTCCATACTGTTAAAAGCTTCACACAGACACATGGTTTTTTTGTGATTATCAACTAGACGGCAAAAAGGTTCAGCCACGTTACTTGCCAAAACAAATTTATTCAGACATTCACCACACAGAAAGGAGAAGTGCCCGAATTATTTATATAAATTCACTTTTGCTTATTCTGTTGTTATTCTATTTATTAATTTATTTTGGTCCTTGTTAAAAAATACTACGGAGGAATTTAAAGTGAACCAGTGATTTTCACAACGTTTAGGACACAGCTAAATATCTCTAAAGTCAATACATTTTTCAGGAGAACCGTAAATAAAGTTCTATTTAACACTAGAAATAAAATATAAAATTTTTCTCACGTGGTTGCTAAATCCAATGTATTTTAGGCACTCCCGCAACTGATTGAACTGCTCTCGATTTTGATTGGTCAATTGATCTTTCATTACGATGCCTGGTGTCTGCAAATACCTGGTGCGAAAAAAAAAACAAGAAAACATTGCACGTCATTACACTTGATGCTAAAATAAAATTAACAAAAAAAAAAAAAAGAAAAAAGAAAAAAGAAAAAAAAAGACAATCAAAATTTTCATTGGTTGTTTAGACCTAACATAGTCCCTTGAATTACGTTTTTTTCTTCACACGCGACCGATACCGAAATTGATTATCCTCACGTGCGAAAGTTTTTTTATTATTATTTTTTAATCTAAATGCAAAAAAAAAAAAAAAAAAAAAAACAACAGAAAAAAGCCCCTAACCCACATTCTTTTTCTCTTTTTCAAATCGCAATTTGAGAACAGAAATACAGCTAAAAGTGATTATAATAAATCCTGATTTCTTCAGTGTTCGAGAAATGTTGATAGTCTCGGTCACAACCAATATTTTGTTGACCGAGCTGTGAACCCCCCTAAAAACCCACTCACCTGTACGACTCGGCGTCCTGGAGACCATACTTCTTCCTCTCGTCGGGTGAGAGGGCCGAAAACATGAGATAGAAGACGTGAAAATTACGTTCCTCCTCCGCCTGTGACGTCACGCGGGACTTCTCCAGCAGGTACTCGCTGATCTTGGCTGCAGCAGAAGAACCAAGAAAATCTGCTACTTCCGGTGACAGGGAGCAAGAAAATCTGCTACTTCCCGTGACAGGGAGCAAGAAAATCTGCTACTTCCGGTGACAGGGAACAAGAAAATCTGCTACTTTCGGTGACAAGGAGCAAGAAAATCTGCTACTTCCGGTGACAGGAATCAAGAAAATTCGCTACTTCTGGTGACAAGGAGCAAGAAAATCTGCCACTTCCGGTGACAGGGATCAAGCAAATTCGCTACTTCCGGTGACATGAATCAAGAAAATTCGCTACTTCCGGTGACAAGGAGCAAGAAAACCGGCCACTTCCGGAGACAGGGAGAAAGAAAATCTGCTACTTCCGGTGACAAGCAGCAAGAAAATCTACTACCCTCGGTTACAGGAATCAAGAAAATTCGCTACTTCCGGTGACAAGGAGCAAGAAAATCTGCCACTTCCGGTGACAGGGAGCAAGAAAGTCTGCTATTTTCGGTGAGAGGACACTTTATTTACTCCTTATTCGAAGACGCATAATTTGAACCTGTGATAGCACGAAGTGTTTTTATAGCCCAGTTTTTAGTCTACATTTAAATTACTTCGGCTAATTTAACATTCAGATAATCTAAAGTATTGTTTTGTCCCGATTACTTAAAATTATCCGATACCGATGCTATATTTATACTTACGGATTCTTGTTTTAGAAACAGGATACCTCAAGGGTACACACGTAAAATGATTAACTCACACTGGGGTGTGGACTGATCCCATCCCCCCCCCCCCGCCCCCACCCTCCTTCCGCTGCGAATAGCACTGGTAGCACGAGCCTGAAAGGTTGAGGGTGGCGTTTTTGGATCAGTCCAAACGCAAGCTGCTTTTACAACACCAAAACCTATAGTCTCCGTCCGGGGGCCTAAAGCCCCGGTTGGGTGCTAAACACAACTGACCTCCAAGGACGAAGCCGTCTGGGTTGAAGCTCAGCTCGAGGTATTTGCCAAATCGGCTTGAGTTGTCGTTCATCACAGTCTGCGCGTTACCAAAAGCTTCCAGGAGCGGGTTGACCTTTCAAGGTGAAGACAAAAAAAAAAAATAAATAAAAAACATAGGCATCAGAGATGCATAGCCCTCAGCTAGCCGAAACATTCGAAACTGGGAAAAGAGTAGGTTTGAGACCGGTCACAGGTTCATTTCAATCCTTAGCACCGAAAAGAAAAAAGGGTGGCAATGCTTTACGATAAACAAAAACAAAAACATTTACCATAAGAAAGTCCAGCTGAGCCACTGTCCTTGGTAGGATATGGATCATTAATAATAGCAATCTTCATTGCTAAATACACTAGATATACCCGAAATATCTTAGTAATTGGTAAAGAATTGTAGGCTAGAGAGTGTTCAGAAGCCACATAATGAGCAAACTTGATAATGGTACAAATAAGAAAATTCCAAAGTCCAGCTGAGCCACTGTTCTTGGTCCGATATGGCTCATTAACAATAGGAATCTTCACTGCTCTATATAGTAGCTATATCCGAAATATCTTAGCAATTGATAAAGAATTGTAGGCTAGAGAGTGTTCACAAGCCACATAATGAGCAAACTTGATAATGGTACAAATAAGAAAATTCCAAAGTCCAGCTGAGCCACTGTTCTTGGTCCGATATGGCTCATTAACAATAGGAATCTTCACTGCTCTATATAGTAGCTATATCCGAAATATCTTAGCAATTGATAAAGAATTGTAGGCTAGAGAGTGTTCACAAGCCACATAATGAGCAAACTTGATAATGGTACAAATAAGAAAATTCCAAAGTCCAGCTGAGCCACTGTTCTTGGTCCGATATGGCTCATTAACAATAGGAATCTTCACTGCTCTATATAGTAGCTATATCCGAAATATCTTAGCAATTGATAAAGAATTGTAGGCTAGAGAGTGTTCACAAGCCACATAATGAGCAAACTTGATAATGGTACAAATAAGAAAATTCCAAAGTCCAGCTGAGCCACTGTTCTTGGTCCGATATGGCTCATTAACAATAGGAATCTTCACTGCTCTATATAGTAGCTATATCCGAAATATCTTAGCAATTGATAAAGAATTGTAGGCTAGAGAGTGTTCACAAGCCACATAATGAGCAAACTTGATAATGGTACAAATAAGAAAATTCCAAAGTCCAGCTGAGCCACTGTTCTTGGTCCGATATGGCTCATTAACAATAGGAATCTTCACTGCTCTATATAGTAGCTATATCCGAAATATCTTAGCAATTGATAAAGAATTGTAGGCTAGAGAGTGTTCACAAGCCACATGTTAAGCAAACTTGATAATGGTACAAACAAGAGAATTTCAAAGTCCAGCTGAGCCATTGTTCTTGGTCGGATATGGCTCATTAACAATAGGGATCTTCACTGCTCTATATAGAAGCTATATCCGAAATATCTTAGCAATTGATAAAGAATTGTAGGCTAGAGAGTGTTCACAAGCCACATGTTAAGCACACTTGATAATGGTACAAACAAGAAAATTTCAAAGTCCAGCTGAGCCACTGTCCTTGGTCGGATATGGCTCAAAAACAATAGGGATCTTCATTAGTCCATATACAAGCTATATTTAAAATATCTAAGCGATCGACAAAAAATTGTAGGCTGGAGCGTGTTCACAAGGTAAGTGTTAACGGACGGACGGACGGACGTAAATCTCGGTCTTAGGGGCTATTTTGTCCATATCTTAGGGGGGATCGCCCCTAACACATGGACAAAATTTTTTCAAAACGCGTGCGGATATGTCGGTCTTAGGGGCTATGCCCGTGACTTAGGGGCTATTCTGTCCATATCTTAGGGGGGATCGCCCCTAACACATGGACAAAATTGTTCAAAACACGTGCGGATATGTCGGTCTTAGGGGCTATGCCCGTGACTTAGGGGCTATTTTGTCCATATCTTAGGGGGGATCGCTCCTAACACATGGACAACATTTTTCAAAACACGTGCGGATATATCGGTCTTAGGGGCTATGCTCGTGACTTAAGGGCTATTTTGTCCATATCTTAGGGGGGATTGCTCCTAACACATGGTCAAAATTTTTCAAAACGCGTGCGGATATGTCGGTCTTAGGGGCTATGCCCGTGACTTAGGGGCTATTTTGTCCATATCTTAGGGGGGATCGCCCCTAACACATGGACAAAATTTTTTCAAAACGCGTGCGGATATGTCGGTCTTAGGGGCTATGCCCGTGACTTACCGGCTATTTTGTCCATGTCTTAGGATTGATCGCCCCTAACACACGGATAGGATTTCGTCAAAATTCTGTTCCCTTTATGAATACTGTTGATCAGTGTTGCATTTGGGGCCAGCCCGCCCGTCCGAGACGGGCTACTTTTCCGTCGGACGGGCAACTTTTCAAAGTTACCCGCCCGACCGTTAGGCGTAAATCTGGGTCTTAGGGGCTACTTTGTCTATATCTTAGGGGGGATCGCCCCTAACATATGGACAAATTTTTTTCAAAACGCGTACGGATATGTCAGTCTTAGGGTCTATACCCGTGACTTAGGGGCTATTTGATTCGTGTCTTAGGAGGGATTGCCCCTAACACACGGACAGAATTTCTTGAAAATTATGTTCGCTTAATGAAAACTGTTGATCAGTGTTGCATTTGGAGCAACTCTTCAGTTACCCGCCCGACCGTTAGGTCTAAACTTTCGGGCCCGTATTTTTTGCGGTTAATAATGAGCACTGCATATTACCCCCAAAATTGGCCGAAGGAGTATTGTCATCGTCGTGGTGTCTGCCCATCTGTCTGTCTATCCCTTACGACAATCTTCTGAACACGATCGCTTGACAAGCACTTAGCCGATCATCACGAAATTTTATGCAGGAACTAATCGGGTACATATCTGGGCTGGTATTCATTTCGGCCCGATCGAACAATTTAAAATGCCCGCCGAGCGGCCATCGTGTTTTTGACAGTAACTTTTTGTACACACGATAGCTTGAATGGCACTTAGTCGATCATCAAGACATTTTGTGCAGAAACTAATCAGGTAAAGATCTAGGATGGAATTGATTTTGGGCCCGATCGGGCTATTTTATATGCCCGCATCTTGTTTTTAGCATCAACCTTGTAAGCACGTTAGCAATAAAAGTACTTGACCGATCATCACTAAATTTTATACACACATTTACCAGGTCAAAATCTCGACTGGTATTGATTTTGGGTCTCATAGGAAAATGCAAAATGGCTGGATGAAAAATCTTGTAAACACAGTAAGTGAAAAACTACTTGGCCAATCATCACAAAATTTTATTTACATATTTACCAGGTCAAAATTTACATATTTACCAGGTCAAAATCTTCGCTGATATTGATTTTGGGACAGATCGGGAATTTCAAAATGGCTGCCAGTCGCTATCTTGTATATTTCCTTTAAACACGACAAGTGAAAAACTGCTTGGACAATCATCACCAGATTTTATACACACATTTACCAGGTCAAACTCTTGGCTGGTATCGTTTTTGAGCCCGATCAGAAAATGCAAAATAGCTGCCGGCCGCCATCTTGAATTTTTCGTTAAAATCTTGCAAACACGATGAGTGAAAAACTACTTGGCCAATCATCCTCAAATTTTATACACACATTTACCGGTCAAAATATACCCTTAAGCAGACCTGAACGTGGGCCAAGGAGTATTGCCATCACTGATGGCTCTTGTTTATATTGTACATTCCACATGCATGACAATTTCCGACACCATAATATTGTGTTATTACGGTAAGCCATACATTTTTGCGCCAAGTATTATTTTCCGCTTTTGTAAGTTCGGACGGGTGACTTTTTCAATCGGATAGGCAACTTTGCTGAGTAGCCCGTCCAGCTGGTAGTCTAAATTTTGAGCCTAGTTGCAACACTGCTCTTGATACAGTTATTTACAGTTTAGTGGAATTCTATCAGTTATCGCAAGAATAATCGACAAATTCTTAAAAGCACGAACCGAAAGACACAAAAGTATGGCGGGCTAAAAGTCTGGATTTAAATCCGATCGAAAACATTAAGGGATCGATGAAAAGGATAGCTTCGTGCCGAATCAAGAACCACTTCTTCTTGTTCTGAAAATCATATGTTTGCCAACTTAATTGAGATTAAACAATATGGTACTAATAATTTGATTTACAGGTGTTATTTTGTCAGATTTAGAGTCAGCATGTTGCATTTTGATTGTTTTTGTGTTGTTAATGTCGCAAATTGAAAAAGCTTTTGTTTTTATAGTATCCTTAAGTGGAGCAACTGTCCATGATCTTAGGGGGTATTTTGAGAATTATCAAGGGAACATGTTTTCATCTAAGACAGATAATAACATAGGGACTTGTAAGTTCGGCATTTAAACATAAGTTTAGCTACAGTATGAAGGCATATTTGATCTGAAAACCATATTGAATAAATGCATCTGAAACAATAACCACTATGTAAACGTCCGCCGTCTTAAGGGGTATTATTGTTGAGGGTTGGAGCATTTTTTTTTTTCGATTCTTTAAGTTAGCCTTAAGCTTGTCTTATTATGAATCATAGCTAAAAACTGTTGTTTTACTCAATGTTTCTACAAAATAATTCAGAAAGCAATAGTCATAAAATCTCATAAAAAATAAAAAATATTGATTTATTTTTTGTGGAAATATTGTCCATGACATAATGGATAGGTTATAAAGAATGTTTAGAAGAAGCAACTGTCCATCATCTTAGGGGGTATTTTGAGAATTATCAAGGGAACACGTTTTCATCTAAGACAGATAATAACATAGCAACTTGTAAGTTCGGCATTTGAACATAAGTTTAGTTACAGTATGAAGGTATGTTTGATCTGAAAACCATATTCAATAAATGCGTCTGAAACAATAACCACTATGTAAACGTCCGCCGTCTAAAGGGGTATTATTGTTGAGGGTCTTGGAGCATTTTTTTCGATTCTTTAAGTTAGCTTTAAGTTTGGCTTGTTATGAATCATAGCTAAAAACTGTTGTTTTACTCAATGTTCCTACAAAATAATTAATTCAGAATGCAATAGTCATAAAATCTCATAAAAAATGAAAAATATTGATTTATTTTTTGTGGAATTATTGTCCATGACATAAGGGATAGGTTGTAAAGAATGTTTAGAGGAAGCATTAGTAGACTTAGAACGGATGAAAATTTTGTTAGCTACAAGATAATGTTTTGGCACTACTGAATTGTGCCAGCCAGCATCCAGATATCTTTGATAATAAATCTAATTTTCAAATTGTGAACGAGAAATGGTTTGAAACTTTAGTTATATAACATTTTACTACAACATATTTAAAGCTGAAGGTCTTGTGTATACATAGTCATTGAATATGAACGAATATTTGAATATTCATCATCATTTTTCAAGTTAGATTACTGTCCGTAATCTTAGGGGGTATCTTGTGAAAAAACATTTTTCAAAACAATTTGTCTACTGAAATGATATATCAAATACAATCTTATTGGATAATGATCTAAATCTGTTGATTTTAGACAGATTATAGATATTTCTTCTAAACAAAACAGAGAAACATTCGTTGTTCATCGACCTTTAATTGCAGAAATGTCCGTCGTTTTAAGGGCTATTGCTCATCTTGATCTTAAAATCATATATTTGCCAACTTAATTGAGATTAAACAATATGGTACTAATAATTATAATTTACAGGTGTTATTTTGTCAGATTTAGAGTCAGCATGTTGCATTTTGATTGTTTTTGTGTTGTTAATGTCGCAAATTGAAAAAGCTTTTGTTTTTATAGTATCCTTAAGTGGAGCAACTGTCCATGATCTTAGGGGATATTTTGAGAATTATCAAGGGAACATGTTTTCATCTAAGACAGATAATAACATAGGGACTTGTAAGTTCGGCATTTAAACATAAGTTTAGCTACAGTATGAAGGCATATTTGATCTGAAAACCATATTGAATAAATGCATCTGAAACAATAACCACTATGTAAACGTCCGCCGTCTTAAGGGGTATTATTGTTGAGGGTCTTGGAGCATTTTTTTTTTTCGATTCTTTAAGTTAGCCTTAAGCTTGTCTTATTATGAATCATAGCTAAAAACTGTTGTTTTACTCAATGTTTCTACAAAATAATTCAGAAAGCAATAGTCATAAAATCTCATAAAAAATAAAAAATATTGATTTATTTTTTGTGGAAATATTGTCCATGACATAAGGGATAGGTTATAAAGAATGTTTAGAAGAAGCAACTGTCCATCATCTTAGGGGGTATTTTGAGAATTATCAAGGGAACACGTTTTCATCTAAGACAGATAATAACATAGCAACTTGTAAGTTCGGCATTTGAACATAAGTTTAGTTACAGTATGAAGGTATGTTTGATCTGAAAACCATATTCAATAAATGCGTCTGAAACAATAACCACTATGTAAACGTCCGCCGTCTAAAGGGGTATTATTGTTGAGGGTCTTGGAGCATTTTTTTCGATTCTTTAAGTTAGCTTTAAGTTTGGCTTGTTATGAATCATAGCTAAAAACTGTTGTTTTACTCAATGTTCCTACAAAATAATTAATTCAGAATGCAATAGTCATAAAATCTCATAAAAAATGAAAAATATTGATTTATTTTTTGTGGAATTATTGTCCATGACATAAGGGATAGGTTGTAAAGAATGTTTAGAGGAAGCATTAGTAGACTTAGAACGGATGAAAATTTTGTTAGCTACAAGATAATGTTTTGGCACTACTGAATTGTGCCAGCCAGCATCCAGATATCTTTGATAATAAATCTAATTTTCAAATTGTGAACGAGAAATGGTTTGAAACTTTAGTTATATAACATTTTACTACAACATATTTAAAGCTGAAGGTCTTGTGTATACATGGTCATTGAATATGAACGAATATTTGAATATTCATCATCATTTTTCAAGTTAGATTACTGTCCGTAATCTTAGGGGGTATCTTGTGAAAAAACATTTTTCAAAACAATTTGTCTACTGAAATGATATATCAAATACAATCTTATTGGATAATGATCTAAATCTGTTGATTTTAGACAGATTATAGATATTTCTTCTAAACAAAACAGAGAAACATTCGTTGTTCATCGACCTTTAATTGCAGAAATGTCCGTCGTTTTAAGGGCTATTGCTCATCTTGATCTTAAAATCATATATTTGCCAACTTAATTGAGATTAAACAATATGGTACTAATAATTATAATTTACAGGTGTTATTTTGTCAGATTTAGAGTCAGCATGTTGCATTTTGATTGTTTTTGTGTTGTTAATGTCGCAAATTGAAAAAGCTTTTGTTTTTATAGTATCCTTAAGTGGAGCAACTGTCCATGATCTTAGGGGGTATTTTGAGAATTATCAAAGGAACATGTTTTCATCTAAGACAGATAATAACATAGGGACTTGTAAGTTCGGCATTTAAACATAAGTTTAGCTACAGTATGAAGGCATATTTGATCTGAAAACCATATTGAATAAATGCATCTGAAACAATAACCACTATGTAAACGTCCGCCGTCTTAAGGGGTATTATTGTTGAGGGTCTTGGAGCATTTTTTTTTCGATTCTTTAAGTTAGCCTTAAGCTTGTCTTATTATGAATCATAGCTAAAAACTGTTGTTTTACTCAATGTTTCTACAAAATAATTCAGAAAGCAATAGTCATAAAATCTCATAAAAAATAAAAAATATTGATTTATTTTTTGTGGAAATATTGTCCATGACATAAGGGATAGGTTATAAAGAATGTTTAGAAGAAGCAACTGTCCATCATCTTAGGGGGTATTTTGAGAATTATCAAGGGAACACGTTTTCATCTAAGACAGATAATAACATAGCAACTTGTAAGTTCGGCATTTGAACATAAGTTTAGTTACAGTATGAAGGTATGTTTGATCTGAAAACCATATTCAATAAATGCATCTGAAACAATAACCACTATGTAAACGTCCGCCGTCTTAAGGGGTATTATTGTTGAGGGTCTAGGAGCATTTTTTTCGATTCTTTAAGTTAGCCTTAAGCTTGTCTTATTATGAATCATAGCTAAAAACTGTTGTTTTACTCAATGTTCCTACAAGATAATTAATTCAGAATGCAATAGTCATAAAATCTCATAAAAAATGAAAAATATTGATTTATTTTTTGTGGAATTATTGTCCATGACATAAGGGATAGGTTGTAAAGAATGTTTAGAGGAAGCATTAGCAGACTTAGAACGGATGAAAATTTTGTTAGCTACAAGATAATGTTTTGGCACTACTGAATTGTGCCAGCCAGCATCCAGATATCTTTGATAATAAATCTAATTTTCAAATTGTGAACGAGAAATGGTTTGAAACTTTAGTTATATAACATTTTACTACAACATATTTAAAGCTGAAGGTCTTGTGTATACATGGTCATTGAATATGAACGAATATTTGAATATTCATCATCATTTTTCAAGTTAGATTACTGTCCGTAATCTTAGGGGGTATCTTGTGAAAAAACATTTTTCAAAACAATTTGTCTACTGAAATGATATATCAAATACAATCTTATTGGATAATGATCTAAATCTGTTGATTTTAGACAGATTATAGATATTTCTTCTAAACAAAACAGAGAAACATTCGTTGTTCATCGACCTTTAATTGCAGAAATGTCCGTCGTTTTAAGGGCTATTGCTCATCTTGATCTTAAAATCATATATTTGCCAACTTAATTGAGATTAAACAATATGGTACTAATAATTATAATTTACAGGTGTTATTTTGTCAGATTTAGAGTCAGCATGTTGCATTTTGATTGTTTTTGTGTTGTTAATGTCGCAAATTGAAAAAGCTTTTGTTTTTATAGTATCCTTAAGTGGAGCAACTGTCCATGATCTTAGGGGATATTTTGAGAATTATCAAGGGAACATGTTTTCATCTAAGACAGATAATAACATAGGGACTTGTAAGTTCGGCATTTAAACATAAGTTTAGCTACAGTATGAAGGCATATTTGATCTGAAAACCATATTGAATAAATGCATCTGAAACAATAACCACTATGTAAACGTCCGCCGTCTTAAGGGGTATTATTGTTGAGGGTTGGAGCATTTTTTTTTTCGATTCTTTAAGTTAGCCTTAAGCTTGTCTTATTATGAATCATAGCTAAAAACTGTTGTTTTACTCAATGTTTCTACAAAATAATTCAGAAAGCAATAGTCATAAAATCTCATAAAAAATAAAAAATATTGATTTATTTTTTGTGGAAATATTGTCCATGACATAAGGGATAGGTTATAAAGAATGTTTAGAAGAAGCAACTGTCCATCATCTTAGGGGGTATTTTGAGAATTATCAAGGGAACACGTTTTCATCTAAGACAGATAATAACATAGCAACTTGTAAGTTCGGCATTTGAACATAAGTTTAGTTACAGTATGAAGGTATGTTTGATCTGAAAACCATATTCAATAAATGCGTCTGAAACAATAACCACTATGTAAACGTCCGCCGTCTAAAGGGGTATTATTGTTGAGGGTCTTGGAGCATTTTTTTCGATTCTTTAAGTTAGCTTTAAGTTTGGCTTGTTATGAATCATAGCTAAAAACTGTTGTTTTACTCAATGTTCCTACAAAATAATTAATTCAGAATGCAATAGTCATAAAATCTCATAAAAAATGAAAAATATTGATTTATTTTTTGTGGAATTATTGTCCATGACATAAGGGATAGGTTGTAAAGAATGTTTAGAGGAAGCATTAGTAGACTTAGAACGGATGAAAATTTTGTTAGCTACAAGATAATGTTTTGGCACTACTGAATTGTGCCAGCCAGCATCCAGATATCTTTGATAATAAATCTAATTTTCAAATTGTGAACGAGAAATGGTTTGAAACTTTAGTTATATAACATTTTACTACAACATATTTAAAGCTGAAGGTCTTGTGTATACATGGTCATTGAATATGAACGAATATTTGAATATTCATCATCATTTTTCAAGTTAGATTACTGTCCGTAATCTTAGGGGGTATCTTGTGAAAAAACATTTTTCAAAACAATTTGTCTACTGAAATGATATATCAAATACAATCTTATTGGATAATGATCTAAATCTGTTGATTTTAGACAGATTATAGATATTTCTTCTAAACAAAACAGAGAAACATTCGTTGTTCATCGACCTTTAATTGCAGAAATGTCCGTCGTTTTAAGGGCTATTGCTCATCTTGATCTTAAAATCATATATTTGCCAACTTAATTGAGATTAAACAATATGGTACTAATAATTATAATTTACAGGTGTTATTTTGTCAGATTTAGAGTCAGCATGTTGCATTTTGATTGTTTTTGTGTTGTTAATGTCGCAAATTGAAAAAGCTTTTGTTTTTATAGTATCCTTAAGTGGAGCAACTGTCCATGATCTTAGGGGATATTTTGAGAATTATCAAGGGAACATGTTTTCATCTAAGACAGATAATAACATAGGGACTTGTAAGTTCGGCATTTAAACATAAGTTTAGCTACAGTATGAAGGCATATTTGATCTGAAAACCATATTGAATAAATGCATCTGAAACAATAACCACTATGTAAACGTCCGCCGTCTTAAGGGGTATTATTGTTGAGGGTTGGAGCATTTTTTTTTTCGATTCTTTAAGTTAGCCTTAAGCTTGTCTTATTATGAATCATAGCTAAAAACTGTTGTTTTACTCAATGTTTCTACAAAATAATTCAGAAAGCAATAGTCATAAAATCTCATAAAAAATAAAAAATATTGATTTATTTTTTGTGGAAATATTGTCCATGACATAAGGGATAGGTTATAAAGAATGTTTAGAAGAAGCAACTGTCCATCATCTTAGGGGGTATTTTGAGAATTATCAAGGGAACACGTTTTCATCTAAGACAGATAATAACATAGCAACTTGTAAGTTCGGCATTTGAACATAAGTTTAGTTACAGTATGAAGGTATGTTTGATCTGAAAACCATATTCAATAAATGCGTCTGAAACAATAACCACTATGTAAACGTCCGCCGTCTAAAGGGGTATTATTGTTGAGGGTCTTGGAGCATTTTTTTCGATTCTTTAAGTTAGCTTTAAGTTTGGCTTGTTATGAATCATAGCTAAAAACTGTTGTTTTACTCAATGTTCCTACAAAATAATTAATTCAGAATGCAATAGTCATAAAATCTCATAAAAAATGAAAAATATTGATTTATTTTTTGTGGAATTATTGTCCATGACATAAGGGATAGGTTGTAAAGAATGTTTAGAGGAAGCATTAGTAGACTTAGAACGGATGAAAATTTTGTTAGCTACAAGATAATGTTTTGGCACTACTGAATTGTGCCAGCCAGCATCCAGATATCTTTGATAATAAATCTAATTTTCAAATTGTGAACGAGAAATGGTTTGAAACTTTAGTTATATAACATTTTACTACAACATATTTAAAGCTGAAGGTCTTGTGTATACATGGTCATTGAATATGAACGAATATTTGAATATTCATCATCATTTTTCAAGTTAGATTACTGTCCGTAATCTTAGGGGGTATCTTGTGAAAAAACATTTTTCAAAACAATTTGTCTACTGAAATGATATATCAAATACAATCTTATTGGATAATGATCTAAATCTGTTGATTTTAGACAGATTATAGATATTTCTTCTAAACAAAACAGAGAAACATTCGTTGTTCATCGACCTTTAATTGCAGAAATGTCCGTCGTTTTAAGGGCTATTGCTCATCTTGATCTTAAAATCATATATTTGCCAACTTAATTGAGATTAAACAATATGGTACTAATAATTATAATTTACAGGTGTTATTTTGTCAGATTTAGAGTCAGCATGTTGCATTTTGATTGTTTTTGTGTTGTTAATGTCGCAAATTGAAAAAGCTTTTGTTTTTATAGTATCCTTAAGTGGAGCAACTGTCCATGATCTTAGGGGGTATTTTGAGAATTATCAAAGGAACATGTTTTCATCTAAGACAGATAATAACATAGGGACTTGTAAGTTCGGCATTTAAACATAAGTTTAGCTACAGTATGAAGGCATATTTGATCTGAAAACCATATTGAATAAATGCATCTGAAACAATAACCACTATGTAAACGTCCGCCGTCTTAAGGGGTATTATTGTTGAGGGTCTTGGAGCATTTTTTTTTCGATTCTTTAAGTTAGCCTTAAGCTTGTCTTATTATGAATCATAGCTAAAAACTGTTGTTTTACTCAATGTTTCTACAAAATAATTCAGAAAGCAATAGTCATAAAATCTCATAAAAAATAAAAAATATTGATTTATTTTTTGTGGAAATATTGTCCATGACATAAGGGATAGGTTATAAAGAATGTTTAGAAGAAGCAACTGTCCATCATCTTAGGGGGTATTTTGAGAATTATCAAGGGAACACGTTTTCATCTAAGACAGATAATAACATAGCAACTTGTAAGTTCGGCATTTGAACATAAGTTTAGTTACAGTATGAAGGTATGTTTGATCTGAAAACCATATTCAATAAATGCATCTGAAACAATAACCACTATGTAAACGTCCGCCGTCTTAAGGGGTATTATTGTTGAGGGTCTAGGAGCATTTTTTTCGATTCTTTAAGTTAGCCTTAAGCTTGTCTTATTATGAATCATAGCTAAAAACTGTTGTTTTACTCAATGTTCCTACAAGATAATTAATTCAGAATGCAATAGTCATAAAATCTCATAAAAAATGAAAAATATTGATTTATTTTTTGTGGAATTATTGTCCATGACATAAGGGATAGGTTGTAAAGAATGTTTAGAGGAAGCATTAGCAGACTTAGAACGGATGAAAATTTTGTTAGCTACAAGATAATGTTTTGGCACTACTGAATTGTGCCAGCCAGCATCCAGATATCTTTGATAATAAATCTAATTTTCAAATTGTGAACGAGAAATGGTTTGAAACTTTAGTTATATAACATTTTACTACAACATATTTAAAGCTGAAGGTCTTGTGTATACATGGTCATTGAATATGAACGAATATTTGAATATTCATCATCATTTTTCAAGTTAGATTACTGTCCGTAATCTTAGGGGGTATCTTGTGAAAAAACATTTTTCAAAACAATTTGTCTACTGAAATGATATATCAAATACAATCTTATTGGATAATGATCTAAATCTGTTGATTTTAGACAGATTATAGATATTTCTTCTAAACAAAACAGAGAAACATTCGTTGTTCATCGACCTTTAATTGCAGAAATGTCCGTCGTTTTAAGGGCTATTGCTCATCTTGATCTTAAAATCATATATTTGCCAACTTAATTGAGATTAAACAATATGGTACTAATAATTATAATTTACAGGTGTTATTTTGTCAGATTTAGAGTCAGCATGTTGCATTTTGATTGTTTTTGTGTTGTTATTGTCGCAAATTGAAAAAGCTTTTGTTTTTATAGTATCCTTAAGTGGAGCAACTGTCCATGATCTTAGGGGGTATTTTGAGAATTATCAAAGGAACATGTTTTCATCTAAGACAGATAATAACATAGGGACTTGTAAGTTCGGCATTTAAACATAAGTTTAGCTACAGTATGAAGGCATATTTGATCTGAAAACCATATTGAATAAATGCATCTGAAACAATAACCACTATGTAAACGTCCGCCGTCTTAAGGGGTATTATTGTTGAGGGTCTTGGAGCATTTTTTTTTCGATTCTTTAAGTTAGCCTTAAGCTTGTCTTATTATGAATCATAGCTAAAAACTGTTGTTTTACTCAATGTTTCTACAAAATAATTCAGAAAGCAATAGTCATAAAATCTCATAAAAAATGAAAAATATTGATTTATTTTTTGTGGAAATATTGTCCATGACATAAGGGATAGGTTATAAAGAATGTTTAGAAGAAGCAACTGTCCATCATCTTAGGGGGTATTTTGAGAATTATCAAGGGAACACGTTTTCATCTAAGACAGATAATAACATAGCAACTTGTAAGTTCGGCATTTGAACATAAGTTTAGTTACAGTATGAAGGTATGTTTGATCTGAAAACCATATTCAATAAATGCGTCTGAAACAATAACCACTATGTAAACGTCCGCCGTCTTAAGGGGTATTATTGTTGAGGGTCTAGGAGCATTTTTTTCGATTCTTTAAGTTAGCCTTAAGCTTGTCTTGTTATGAATCATAGCTAAAAACTGTTGTTTTACTCAATGTTCCTACAAAATAATTAATTCAGAATGCAATAGTCATAAAATCTCATAAAAAATGAAAAATATTGATTTATTTTTTGTGGAATTATTGTCCATGACATAAGGGATAGGTTGTAAAGAATGTTTAGAGGAAGCATTAGTAGACTTAGAACGGATGACAAGGTTGTTAGCTACAAGATAATGTTTAGCACTACTGAATTGTGCCAGCCAGCATCCAGATATCTTTGATAATAAATCTAATTTTCAAATTGTTTACGAGAAATGGTTTGAAACTTTAGTTATATGACATTTTACTGCATCATATTCAAAGTGGAAGGTCTTGTGTCTATATCTTCATTGAATAGAACGAATATTTAAATATTCATCATTATTTTTCAAGTTAGATTACTGTCCGTAATCTTACTGGGTATCTTGTGAAAAAACATTTTTCAAAACAATTTGTCTACTGAAATGATATATCAAATACAATCTTATTTGATAATGATGTAAACCTGTTGATTTTAGACAGATTATAGATATTTCTTCTAAACAAAACAGAGAAACATTCGTTGTTCATCGACCTTTAATTGCAGAAATGTCCGTCGTTTTAAGGGCTATTGTTCATCTTGGTCTTAAAATCATATGTTTGCCAACTTAATTCAGATTAAACAATATGGTACTAATAATTATAATTTACAGGTGTTACTTTGTCAGATTTAGAGTCAGCATGTTGCATTTTGATTGTTTTTGTGTTGTTATTGTCGCAAATTGAAAAAGCTTTTGTTTTTATAGTATCCTTTAGTGGAGCAAATGTCCATGATCTTAGGGGGTACTTTCAGAATTATCAAAGGAACATGTTTTCATCTAAGACAGATAATAACATAGCAACTTCTAAGTTCGGCATTTAAACATAAGTTTAGCTACAGTATAAAGGTATTTTAGATCTGAAAACCATATTGAATAAATGGATCTGAAACAATAACCACTGTGTAAACGTCCACCGTCTTAAGGGGCATTATTGTTGAGGGTCTTGGAACATTTTTTTCGATTCTTCAAATTAGACTTAAGCTTGTCTTGTTATGAATCATAGCTAAAAACTGTTGTTTTACTCAATGTTTCTACAAAATAATTAATTCAGAATGCAATAGTCATAAAATCTCATAAAAATGAAAAATATTGATTTATTTTTTGTGGAATTATTGTTCATAACATAAGGGATAGGTTGTAAAGAACGTTTAGAGGAAGCATTAGTAGATTTAGAACGGACGAAAATTTTGTTAGCTACAAGATGTTTTGGCACTACTGAATTGTGCCAGCCAGCATCCAAATATCTTTGATACTAAATCTAATTTTCAAATTGTGAGCGAGAAATGGTTTGAAACTTTAGTTATATGACATTTTACTACAACATATTCAAGCTAAAGGCCTTGTGTATACATGTTCATTGAAAATGAACGAATATTTGAATATTCATCATTATTTTTCAAGTTAGATTACTGTCCGTAATCTTAGGGGGTATCTTGTGAAAAAACATTTTTCAAAACAATTTGTCTACTGAAATGATATATCAAATACAATCTTATTGGATAATGATCTAAATCTGTTGATTTTCGACAGATTATAGATATTTCTTCTAAACAAAACAGAGAAACATTCGTTGTTCATCGACCTTTAATTGCAGAAATGTCCGTCGTTTTAAGGGCTATTGCTCATCTTGATCTTAAAATCATATATTTGCCAACTTAATTGAGATTAAACAATATGGTACTAATAAATATAATTTACAGGTGTTATTTTGTCAGATTTAGAGTCAGCATGTTGCATTTTGATTGTTTTTGTGTTGTTATTGTCGCAAATTAAAAAGCTTTTGTTTTTATAGTATCCTTTAGTGGAGCAACTGTCCATCATCTTAGGGGGTATTTTGAAAATTATCAAAGGAACATGTTTTCATCTAAGACAGATAATAACATAGGGACTTGTAAGTTCGGCATTTAAACATAAGTTTAGCTACAGTATGAAGGCATATTTGATCTGAAAACCATATTGAATAAATGCATCTGAAACAATAACCACTATGTAAACGTCCGCCGTCTTAAGGGGTATTATTGTTGAGGGTCTTGGAGCATTTTTTTTCGATTCTTTAAGTTAGCCTTAAGCTTGTCTTATTATGAATCATAGCTAAAAACTGTTGTTTTACTCAATGTTTCTACAAAATAATTAATTCAGAATGCAATAGTCATAAAATCTCATAAAAATGAAAAATATTGATTTATTTTTTGTGGAATTATTGTTCATAACATAAGGGATAGGTTGTAAAGAACGTTTAGAGGAAGCATTAGTAGATTTAGAACTGACGAAAATTTTGTTAGCTACAAGATGTTTAGGCACTACTGAATTCTGCCAGCCAGCATCCAAATATCTTTGATAATAAATCTAATTTTCAAATTGTGCACGAGAAATGGTTTGAAACTTTAGTTATATGACATTTTACTACAACATATTTCAAGCTGAAGGTCTTGTGTATACATGTTCATTGAAAATGAACGAATAGTTGAATATTCATCATTATTTTTCAGGTTAGATTACTGTCTGTAATCTTTGGGGGTATCTTGTGAAAAAACATTTTTTTTAAAAATTGTCTACTGAAATGATATATCAAATACAATCTTATTGGATAATGATGTAAACCTGTTGATTTTAGACAGATTATAGATATTTCTTCTAAACAAAACAGAGAAACATTCGTTGTTCATCGACCTTTAATTGCAGAATTGTCCGTCGTTTTAAGGGCTATTGCTCATCTTGATCTTAAAATCATATATTTGCCAACTTAATTGAGATTGAACAATATGGTACTAATAATTTGATTTACAGGTGTTATTTTGTCAGATTTAGAGTCAGCATGTTGCATTTTGATTCTTTTTGTGTTGTTATTGTCGCAAATTGAAAAAGCTTTTGTTTTTATAGTATCCTTTAGTGGAGCAACTGGCCATGATCTTAGGGGGTATTTTGAGAATTATCAAGGGAACACGTTTTCATCTAAGACAGATAATAACATAGCAACTTGTAAGTTCGGCATTTAAACATAAGTTTAGTTACAGTATGAAGGTATGTTTGATCTGAAAACCATATTGAATAAATGCATCTGAAACAATAACCACTATGTAAACGTCCGCCGTCTTAAGGGGTATTATTGTTGAGGGTCTTGGAGCATTTTTTCGATTCTTTAAGTTGGGCTTAAGCTTGTCTTGTTATGAATCATAGCTAAAAACTGTTGTTTTACTCAATGTTTCTACAAAATAATTAATTCAGAATGCAATAGTCATAAAATCTCATAAAAAATGAAAAATATTGATTTATTTTTTGTGGAATTATTGTCCATGACATAAGGGATAGGTTGTAAAGAATGTTTAGAGGAAGCAACTGTCCATCATCTTAGGGGGTATTTTGAGAATTATCAAGGGAACACGTTTTCATCTAAGACAGATAATAACATAGCAACTTGTAAGTTCGGCATTTAAACATAAGTTTAGTTACAGTATGAAGGTATGTTTGATCTGAAAACCATATTGAATAAATGCATCTGAAACAATAACCACTGTGCAAACGTCCGCCGTCTTAAGGGGTATTATTGTTGAGGGTCTTGAGGCATTTTTTCAATTCTTTAAATTAGACTTAAGCTTGTCTTGCTATGAATCATAGCTAAAAACTGTTGTTTTACTCAATGTTTCTACAAAATAATTAATTCAGAATGCAATAGTCATAAAATCTCATAAAAAAATGAAAAATATTGATTTATTTTTTGTGGAATTATTGTCCATGACATAAGGGATAGGTTGTAAAGAATGTTTAAAGGCAGCATTAGTAGATTTAGAACGGATGAAAATTTTGTTAGCTACAAGATAATGGTTTGGCACTACTGAATTGTGCCAGCCAGCATCCAAATATCTTTGATAATAAATCTAATTTTCAAATTGTGAACGAGAAATGGTTTGAAACTTTAGTTATATGACATTTTACTACAACATATTTCAAGCTGAAGGTCTTGTGTATACATGTTCATTGAAAATGAACGAATAGTTGAATATTCATCATTATTTTTCAGGTTAGATTACTGTCTGTAATCTTTGGGGGTATCTTGTGAAAAAATATTTTTTAAAAAAATTGTCTACTGAAATGATATATCTAATACAATCTTATTGGATAATGATGTAAACCTGTTGATTTTAGACAGATTATAGATATTTCTTCTAAACAAAACAGAGAAACATTCGTTGTTCATCGACCTTTAATTGCAGAATTGCCCGTCGTTTTAAGGGCTATTGTTCATCTTGATCTTAAAATCATATATTTGCCAACTTAATTGAGATTAAACAATATGGTACTAATAATTATAATTTACAGGTGTTATTTTGTCAGATTTAGAGTCAGCATGTTGCATTTTGATTGTTTTTGTGTTGTTATTGTCGCAAATTAAAAAAGCTTTTGTTTTTATAGTATCCTTTAGTGGAGCAACTGTCCATCATCTTAGGGGGTATTTTGAGAATTATCAAAGGAACATGTTTTCATCTAAGACAGATAATAACATAGGAACTTGTAAGTTCGGCATTTAAACATAAGTTTAGTTACAGTATGAAGGTGTTTTTGATCTGAAAACCATATTGAATAAATGCATCTGAAACAATAACCACTATGTAAACGTCCGCCGTCTTAAGGGTACTATTGTTGAGGGTCTTGGAGCATTTTTTCGATTGTTTAAATTAGACTTTAGCTTGTCTTGTTATGAATCATAGCTAAAAACTGCTGTTTTACTCAATATTTCTACAAAATAATTAATTCAGAATGCAATACTCATAAAATCTCATAAAAATGAAAAATATTGATTTATTTTTTGTGGAATTATTGTCCGTCCATGACATAAGGGATAGGTTGTAAAGAACGTTTAGAGGAAGCAACTGTCCATCATCTTAGGGGGTATTTTGAGAATTATCAAGGGAACACGTTTTCATCTAAGACAGGTAATAACATAGCAACTTGTAAGTTCGGCATTTAAAGATACGTTTAGTTACAGTATGAAGGTATGTTTGATCTGAATACCATATTGAATAAATGCATCTGAAACAATAACCACTATGTAAACGTCCGCCGTCTTAAGGGGTATTATTGTTGAGGGTCTTGGAGCATTTTTTCGATTCTTTAAATTAGACTTAAGCTTGTCTTGTTATGAATCATAGCTAAAAACTGCTGTTTTACTCAATATTTCTACAAAATAATTAATTCAGAATGCAATAGTCATAAAATCTCATGAGAAATGAAAAATATTGATTTATTTTTGTGGAATTATTGTCCATGACATTAGGGATAGGTTGTAAAGAATGCTTAGAGGAAGCATTAGTAGACTTAGAACGGATGACAAGGTTGTTAGCTACAAGATAATGTTTAGCACTACTGAATTGTGCCAGCCAGCATCCAAATATCTTTGATAATAAATCTAATTTTCAACTTGTGAACGAGAAATGGTTTGAAACTTTAGTTATATGACATTTTACTACAACATATTTCAAGCTGAAGGTCTTGTGTATACATGTTCATTGAATATGAACGAATATTTGAATATTCATCATCATTTTTCAAGGTAGATTACTGTCCGTAATCTTAGGGGGTATCTTGTGAAAAAGCAGTTTTGAAAACAATTTGTCTACTGAAATGATATATAAAATACAATCTTATTGGATAATGTTGTAGACCTGTTGATTTTCGACAGATTATAGATATTTCTTCTAAACAAAACACAGAAACATTCGTTGTTCATCGACCATTAATTGCAGAATTGTCCGTCGTTTTAAGGGCTATTGCTCATCTTGATGTTAAAATCATATGTTTGCCAACTTAATTGAGATTAAACAATATGGTACTAAGAATTATAATTTACAGGTGTTATTTTGTCAGACTTGGAGACAGCATGTTGCATTTTGATTGTTTACGTGTTGATATTTTCGCAAATTGAAAAAGCTTTTCTTTTTATAGTATCCTTTAGTTTAGTAGCTGTCCATGATCTTAGGGGGTATTTTGAGAATTATCAAAGGAACATGTTTTCATCTACGACATATAATAACATAGGAACTTGTATGTTCGGCATTTAAACATAAGTTTAGCTACAGTATGAAGGTATGTTTTATTTGGAAACTATATTGAATAAATGCATGTGAAACAATAACCACTATGTAAACGTCCGCCGTCTTAAGGGGTATTATCATTGAGGGTCTTGGAGCATTTTTTCGATTCTTTAAATTAGACTAAAGCTTATCTTGTTATGAATCATGGCTTAAAACTGTTGTTTTACTCAATATTTCTACAAAATAATTAATTCAGAATGCAATAGTCATAAAATCTCATGAGATATGAAAAATATTGATTTATTTTTTGTGGAATTATTGTCCGTCTATGACATAAGGGATAGGTTGTAAAGAACGTTTAGAGGAAGCAACTGTCCATCATCTTAGGGGGTATTTTGAGAATTATCAAGGGAACACGTTTTCATCTAAGACAGATAATAACATAGCAACTTGTAAGTTCGGCATTTAAAGATACGTTTAGTTACAGTATGAAGGTATGTTTGATCTGAATACCATATTGAATAAATGCATCTGAAACAATAACCACTATGTAAACGTCCGCCGTCTTAAGGGGTATTATTGTTGAGGGTCTTGGAGCATTTTTTCGATTCTTTAAATTAGACTTAAGCTTGTCTTGTTATGAATCATAGCTAAAAACTGTTGTTTTACTCAATATTTCTACAAAATAATTAATTCAGAATGCAATAGTAATAAAAAATGAAAAATATTAATTTATTTTTGTGGAATTATTGTCCATGACATTAGGGATAGGTTGTAAAGAATGTTTAGAGGAAGCATTAGTAGACTTAGAACGGATGACAAGGTTGTTAGCTACAAGATAATGTTTAGCACTACTGAATTGTGCCAGCCAGCATCCAAATATCTTTGATAATAAATCTAATTTTCAAATTGTGAACGAGAAATGGTTTGAAACTTTAGTTATATGACATTTTACTACAACATATTTCAAGCTGAAGGTCTTGTGTATACATGTTCATTGAATATGAACGAATATTTGAATATTCATCATCATTTTTCAAGGTAGATTACTGTCCGTAATCTTAGGGGGTATCTTGTGAAAAAGCAGTTTTGAAAACAATTTGTCTACTGAAATGATATATAAAATACATTCTTATTTGATAATGATGTAGACCTGTTGATTTTCGACAGATTATAGATATTTCTTCTAAACAAAACAGAGAAACATTCGTTGTTCATCGACCTTTGATTGCAGAATTGTCCGTCGTTTTAAGGGCTATTGCTCATCTTGATCTTAAAATCATATGTTTGCCAACTTAATTGAGATTAAACAATATGGTACTAATAATTATAATTTACAGATGTTATTTTGTCAGATTTAGAGTCAGCATGTTGCATTTTGATTGTTTTTGTGTTGTTATTGTCGCAAATTAAAAAAGCTTTTGTTTTTATAGTATCCTTTAGTGAAGCAACTGTCCATCATCTTAGGGGGTATTTTGAGAATTATCAAAGGAACATGTTTTCATCTAAGACAGATAATAACATAGGAACTTATAAGTTCGGCATTTAAACATAAGTTTAGCTACAGTATGAAGGTATGTTTTATTTGGAAACTATAATGAATAAATTCATCGAAAACAATAACCACTATGTAAACGTCCGCCGTCTTAAGGGGTATTATCATTGAGGGTCTTGGAGCATTTTTTCGATTCTTTAAATTAGACTAAAGCTTATCTTGTTATAAACCATGGCTTAAAACTGTTGTTTTACTCAATATTTCTACAAAATAATTAATTCAGAATGCAATAGTCATAAAATCTCATGAGATATGAAAAATATTAATGCATCTGTTGTGGAATTATTGTCCATGACATTAGGAGTAGGTTGTAAAGAATGTTTAGAGGAAGCATTAGTAGATTTAGAACGGATGAAAATTTTGTTAGCTACAAGATAATGTTTTGGCACTACTGAATTGTGCCAGCCAGCATCCAAATATCTTTGATAATAAATCTAATTTTCAAATTGTGCACGAGATATGGTTTGAAACTTTAGTTATATGACCTTTTACTACAACTTATTCAAATCTGAAGGTCTTGTGTATACATGTTCATTGAATATGAACGAATATTTGAATATTCATCATTATTTTTCAAGTTAGATTACTGTCCGTAATCATAGGGGGTATCTTGTGAAAAAACAGTTTTGAAAACAATTTGTCTACTGAAATGATATATCAAATACAATCTTATTGGATAATGATGTAAACCTGTTCATTTTCGACAGATCATAGATATTTCTTCTAAAAAAACAGAGAAACATTCGTTGTTCATCGACCTTTAATTGCAGAAATGTCCGTCGTTTTAAGGGCTATTGCTCATCTTGATCTTAAAATCATATGTTTGCCAACTTAATTGAGATTAAACAATATGGTACTAATAATTATAATTTACAGATGTTATTTTGTCAGATTTAGAGTCAGCATGTTGCATTTTGATTGTTTTTGTGTTGTTATTGTCGCAAATTAAAAAAGCTTTTGTTTTTATAGTATCCTTTAGTGAAGCAACTGTCCATCATCTTAGGGGGTATTTTGAGAATTATCAAAGGAACATGTTTTCATCTAAGACAGATAATAACATAGGAACTTATAAGTTCGGCATTTAAACATAAGTTTAGCTACAGTATGAAGGTATGTTTTATTTGGAAACTATAATGAATAAATTCATCGAAAACAATAACCACTATGTAAACGTCCGCCGTCTTAAGGGGTATTATCATTGAGGGTCTTGGAGCATTTTTTCGATTCTTTAAATTAGACTAAAGCTTATCTTGTTATAAACCATGGCTTAAAACTGTTGTTTTACTCAATATTTCTACAAAATAATTAATTCAGAATGCAATAGTCATAAAATCTCATGAGATATGAAAAATATTAATGCATCTGTTGTGGAATTATTGTCCATGACATTAGGAGTAGGTTGTAAAGAATGTTTAGAGGAAGCATTAGTAGATTTAGAACGGATGAAAATTTTGTTAGCTACAAGATAATGTTTTGGCACTACTGAATTGTGCCAGCCAGCATCCAAATATCTTTGATAATAAATCTAATTTTCAAATTGTGCACGAGATATGGTTTGAAACTTTAGTTATATGACCTTTTACTACAACTCATTCAAATCTGAAGGTCTTGTGTATACATGTTCATTGAATATGAACGAATATTTGAATATTTATCATTATTTTTCAAGTTAGATTACTGTCCGTAATCATAGGGGGTATCTTGTGAAAAAACAGTTTTGAAAACAATTTGTCTACTGAAATGATATATCAAATACAATCTTATTGGATAATGATGTAAACCTGTTCATTTTCGACAGATCATAGATATTTCTTCTAAAAAAACAGAGAAACATTCGTTGTTCATCGACCTTTAATTGCAGAAATGTCCGTCGTTTTAAGGGCTATTGCTCATCTTGATCTTAAAATCATATGTTTGCCAACTTAATTGAGATTAAACAATATGGTACGAATAATTATAATTTACAGGTGTTATTTTGTCAGATTTACAGTCAGCATGTTGCATTTTGATTGTTTTTGTGTTGTTATTGTCGCAAATTGAAAAAGCTTTTGTTTTTATAGTATCCTTTAATGAAGCAACTGTCCATCATCTCAGGGGGTATTTTGACAATTATCAAGGGAACGTTTTCATCTATGACAGATAATAACATAGAACTGCATCTGTTGTGGAATTATTGTCCATGACATTAGGGGTAGGTTGTAAAGAATGTTTAGAGGAAGCATTAGTAGATTTAGAACGGATGAAAATTTTGTTAGCTACAAGATAATGTTTTGGCACTACTGAATTGTGCCAGCCAGCATCCAAATATCTTTGATAATAAATCTAATTGTCAAATTGTGCACGAGATATGGTTTGAAACTTTAGTTATATGACCTTTTACTACAACTTATTCAAATCTGAAGGTCTTGTGTATACATGTTCATTGAATATGAACGAATATTTGAATATTCATCATTATTTTTCAAGTTAGATTACTGTCCGTAATCATAGAGGGTATCTTGTGAAAAAACAGTTTTGAAAACAATTTGTCTACTGAAATGATATATCAAATACAATCTTATTGGATAATGATGTAAACCTGTTCATTTTCGACGGATCATAGATATTTCTTCTAAAAAAAACAGAGAAACATTCGTTGTTCATCGACCTTTAATTGCAGAAATGTCCGTCGTTTTAAGGGCTATTGCTCATCTTGATCTTAAAATCATATGTTTGCCAACTTAATTGAGATTAAACAATATGGTACGAATAATTATAATTTACAGGTGTTATTTTGTCAGATTTACAGTCAGCATGTTGCATTTTGATTGTTTTTGTGTTGTTATTGTCGCAAATTGAAAAACCTTTTGTTTTTATAGTATCCTTTAATGAAGCAACTCTCCATCATCTTAGGGGGTATTTTGACAATTATCAAGGGAACGTTTTCAGCTATGACAGATAATAACATAGAACTTGTACGTTCGGCATTTAAACATAAGTTTAGCTACAGTATGAAGGTATGTTTGATCTGAAAACCATATTGAATAAATGCATCTGAAACAATAACCACTATGTAAACGTCCGCCGTCTTAAGGGTACTATTGTTGAGGGTCTTGGAGCATTTTTACGATTCTTTAAATTAGACTTAAGCTTATCTTGTTATGAATCATAGCTAAAAACTGCTGTTTTACTCAATATTTCTACAAAATAATTAATTCAGAATGCAATACTCATAAAATCTCATAAAAATGAAAAATATTGATTTATTTTTTGTGGAATTATTGTCCGTCCATGACATAAGGGATAGGTTGTAAAGAACGTTTAGAGGAAGCAACTGTCCATCATCTTAGGGGGTATTTTGAGAATTATCAAGGGAACACGTTTTCATCTAAGACAGATAATAACACAGCAACTTGTAAGTTCGGCATTTAAAGATACGTTTAGTTACAGTATGAAGGTATGTTTGATCTGAATACCATATTGAATAAATGCATCTGAAACAATAACCACTATGTAAACGTCCGCCGTCTTAAGGGGTATTATTGTTGAGGGTCTTGGAGCATTTTTTCGATTCTTTAAATTAGACTTAAGCTTGTCTTGTTATGAATCATGGCTTAAAACTGTTGTTTTACTCAATGTTTCTACAAAATAATTATTTCAGAAAGCAATAGTCATAAAATCTCATGAGATATGAAAAATATTGATTTATTTTTGTGGAATTATTGTCCATGACATTAGGGATAGGTTGTAAAGAATGTTTAGAGGAAGCATTAGTAGACTTAGAACGGATGACAAGGTTGTTAGCTACAAGATAATGTTTAGCACTACTGAATTGTGCCAGCCAGCATCCAAATATCTTTGATAATAAATCTAATTTTCAAATTGTGAACGAGAAATGGTTTGAAACTTTAGTTATATGACATTTTACTACAACATATTTCAAGCTGAAGGTCTTGTGTATACATGTTCATTGAATATGAACGAATATTTGAATATTCATCATCATTTTTCAAGGTAGATTACTGTCCGTAATCTTAGGGGGTATCTTGTGAAAAAGCAGTTTTGAAAACAATTTGTCTACTGAAATGATATATAAAATACAATCTTATTGGATAATGTTGTAGACCTGTTGATTTTCGACAGATTATAGATATTTCTTCTAAACAAAACAGAGAAACATTCGTTGTTCATCGACCATTAATTGCAGAATTGTCCGTCGTTTTAAGGGCTATTGCTCATCTTGATGTTAAAATCATATGTTTGCCAACTTAATTGAGATTAAACAATATGGTACTAAGAATTATAAGTTACAGGTGTTATTTTGTCAGACTTGGAGACAGCATGTTGCATTTTGATTGTTTACGTGTTGATATTTTCGCAAATTGAAAAAGCTTTTCTTTTTATAGTATCCTTTAGTTTAGTAGCTGTCCATGATCTTAGGGGGTATTTTGAGAATTATCAAAGGAACATGTTTTCATGTAAGACAGATAATAACATAGGAACTTGTAAGTTCGGCATTTAAACATAAGTTTAGCTACAGTATGAAGGTATGTTTTATTTGGGAACTATATTGAATAAATGCATGTGAAACAATAACCACTATGTAAACGTCCGCCGACTTAAGGGGTATTATCGTTGAGGGTCTTGGAGCATTTTTTCGATTCTTTAAATTAGACTAAAGCTTATCTTGTTATAAATCATGGCTTAAAACTGTTGTTTTACTCAATATTTCTACAAAATAATTAATTCAGAATGCAATAGTCATAAAATCTCATGAGATATGAAAAATATTGATTTATTTTTTGTGGAATTATTGTCCGTCTATGACATAAGGGATAGGTTGTAAAGAACGTTTAGAGGAAGCAACTGTCCATCATCTTAGGGGGTATTTTGAGAATTATCAAGGGAACACGTTTTCATCTAAGACAGATAATAACATAGCAACTTGTAAGTTCGGCATTTAAAGATACGTTTAGTTACAGTATGAAGGTATGTTTTATTTGGAAACTATATTGAATAAATGCATGTGAAACAATAACCACTATGTAAACGTCCGCCGTCTTAAGGGGTATTATTGTTGAGGGTCTTGGAGCATTTTTTCGATTCTTTAAATTAGACTAAAGCTTGTCTTGTTATGAATCATAGCTAAAAACTGCTGTTTTACTCAATATTTCTACAAAATAATTAATTCAGAAAGCAATAGTCATAAAATCTCATGAGATATGAAAAATATTAATGCATCTGTTGTGGAATTATTGTCCATGACATTAGGGGTAGGTTGTAAAGAATGTTTAGAGGAAGCATTAGTAGATTTAGAACGGATGAAAATTTTGTTAGCTACAAGATAATGTTTTGGCACTACTGAATTGCACCAGCCAGCATCCAAATATCTTTGATAATAAATCTAATTTTCAAATTGTGCACGAGGAATGGTTTGAAACTTTAGTTAGATGACATTTTACTACAACTTATTCAAATCTGAAGGTCTTGTGTATACATGTTCATTGAATATGAACGACTATTTGAATATTCATCATTATTTTTCAAGTTAGATTACTGTCCGTAATCTTAGGGGGTATCTTGTGAAAAAACAGTTTTGAAAACAATTTGTCTACTGAAATGATATATAAAATACATTCTTATTTGATAATGACGTAGACCTGTTGATTTTCGACAGATTATAGATATTTCTTCTAAACAAAACAGAGAAACATTCGTTGTTCATCTACCTTTAATTGCAGAATTGTCCGTCGTTTTAAGGCCTATTGCTCATCTTGATCTTAAAATCATATATTTGCCAACTTAATTGAGATTAAACAATATGGTACTAATAATTATAATTTACAGATGTTATTTTGTCAGATTTAGAGTCAGCATGTTGCATTTTCATTGTTTTTGTGTTGATATTGTCGCAAATTAAAAAAGCTTTTGTTTTTATAGTATCCTTTAGTGGAGCAACTGTCCATGATCTTAGGGGGTATTTTGAGAATTATCAAAGGAACATGTTTTCATCTAAGACAGATAATAACATAGGAACTTGTAAGTTCGGCATTTAAACATAAGTTTAGCTACAGTATGAAGGTATGTTTTATTTGGAAACTATATTGAATAAATGCATGTGAAACAATAACCACTATGTAAACGTCCGCCGTCTTAAGGGGTATTATCATTGAGGGTCTTGGAGCATTTTTTCGATTCTTTAAATTAGACTAAAGCTTATCTTGTTATGAATCATGGCTTAAAACTGTTGTTTTACTCAATATTTCTACAAAATAATTAATTCAGAATGCAATAGTCATAAAATCTCATGAGATATGAAAAATATTGATTTATTTTTTGTGGAATTATTGTCCGTCTATGACATAAGGGATAGGTTGTAAAGAACGTTTAGAGGAAGCAACTGTCCATCATCTTAGGGGGTATTTTGAGAATTATCAAGGGAACACGTTTTCATCTAAGACAGATAATAACATAGCAACTTGTAAGTTCGGCATTTAAAGATACGTTTAGTTACAGTATGAAGGTATGTTTTATTTGGAAACTATATTGAATAAATTCATCTGAAACAATAACCACTATGTAAACGTCCGCCGTCTTAAGGGGTATTATCATTGAGGGTCTTGAAGCATTTTTTCGATTCTTTAAATTAGACTAAAGCTTGTCTTGTTATGAATCATGGCTTAAAACTGTTGTTTTACTCAATGTTTCTACAAAATAATTATTTCAGAAAGCAATAGTCATAAAATCTCATGAGATATGAAAAATATTAATGCATCTGTTGTGGAATTATTGTCCATGACATTAGGGGTAGGTTGTTAAGAATGTTTAGAGGAAGCATTAGTAGATTTAGAACGGATGAAAATTTTGTTAGCTACAAGATAATGTTTTGGCACTACTGAATTGCACCAGCCAGCATCCAAATATCTTTGATAATAAATCTAATTTTCAAATTGTGCACGAGAAATGGTTTGAAACTTTAGTTATATGACATTTTACTGCAACTTATTCAAATCTGAAGGTCTTGTGTATACATGTTCATTGAATATGAACGACTATTTGAATATTCATCATTATTTTTCAAGGTAGATTACTGTCCGTAATCTTAGGGGGTATCTTGTGAAAAAACAGTTTTGAAAACAATTTGTCTACTGAAATGATATATAAAATACATTCTTATTTGATAATGACGTAGACCTGTTGATTTTCGACAGATTATAGATATTTCTTCTAAACAAAACAGAGAAACATTCGTTGTTCATCTACCTTTAATTGCAGAATTGTCCGTCGTTTTAAGGCCTATTGCTCATCTTGATCTTAAAATCATATATTTGCCAACTTAATTGAGATTAAACAATATGGTACTAATAATTATAATTTACAGATGTTATTTTGTCAGATTTAGAGTCAGCATGTTGCATTTTCATTGTTTTTATGTTGATATTGTCGCAAATTAAAAAAGCTTTTGTTTTTATAGTATCCTTTAGTGGAGCAACTGTCCATCATCTTAGGGGGTATTTTGAGAATTATCAAAGGAACATGTTTTCATCTAAGACAGATAATAACATAGGAACTTGTAAGTTCGGCATTTAAACATAAGTTTAGCTACAGTATGAAGGTATGTTTTATTTGGAAACTATATTGAATAAATGCATGTGAAACAATAACCACTATGTAAACGTCCGCCGTCTTAAGGGGTATTATCATTGAGGGTCTTGGAGCATTTTTTCGATTCTTTAAATTAGACTAAAGCTTATCTTGTTATAAACCATGGCTTAAAACTGTTGTTTTACTCAATATTTCTACAAAATAATTAACTCAGAATGCAATAGTCATAAAATCTCATGAGATATGAAAAATATTGATTTATTTTTTGTGGAATTATTGTCCGTCTATGACATAAGGGATAGGTTGTAAAGAACGTTTAGAGGAAGCAACTGTCCATCATCTTAGGGGGTATTTTGAGAATTATCAAGGGAACACGTTTTCATCTAAGACAGATAATAACATAGCAACTTGTAAGTTCGGCATTTAAAGATACGTTTAGTTACAGTGTGAAGGTATGTTTTATTTGGAAACTATATTGAATAAATTCATCTGAAACAATAACCACTATGTAAACGTCCGCCGTCTTAAGGGGTATTATCATTGAGGGTCTTGAAGCATTTTTTCGATTCTTTAAATTAGACTAAAGCTTGTCTTGTTATGAATCATGGCTTAAAACTGTTGTTTTACTCAATGTTTCTACAAAATAATTATTTCAGAAAGCAATAGTCATAAAATCTCATGAGATATGAAAAATATTAATGCATCTGTTGTGGAATTATTGTCCATGACATTAGGGGTAGGTTGTTAAGAATGTTTAGAGGAAGCATTAGTAGATTTAGAACGGATGAAAATTTTGTTAGCTACAAGATAATGTTTTGGCACTACTGAATTGCACCAGCCAGCATCCAAATATCTTTGATAATAAATCTAATTTTCAAATTGTGCACGAGAAATGGTTTGAAACTTTAGTTATATGACATTTTACTACAACTTATTCAAATCTGAAGGTCTTGTGTATACATGTTCATTGAATATGAACGACTATTTGAATATTCATCATTATTTTTCAAGTTAGATTACTGTCCGTAATCTTAGGGGGTATCTTGTGAAAAAACAGTTTTGAAAACAATTTGTCTACTGAAATGATATATAAAATACATTCTTATTTGATAATGATGTAGACCTGTTGATTTTCGACAGATTATAGATATTTCTTCTAAACAAAACAGAGAAACATTCGTTGTTCATCTACCTTTAATTGCAGAATTGTCCGTCGTTTTAAGGCCTATTGCTCATCTTGATCTTAAAATCATATATTTGCCAACTTAATTGAGATTAAACAATATGGTACTAATAATTATAATTTACAGATGTTATTTTGTCAGATTTAGAGTCAGCATGTTGCATTTTCATTGTTTTTGTGTTGATATTGTCGCAAATTAAAAAAGCTTTTGTTTTTATAGTATCCTTTAGTGGAGCAACTGTCCATGATCTTAGGGGGTATTTTGAGAATTATCAAAGGAACATGTTTTCATCTAAGACAGATAATAACATAGGAACTTGTAAGTTCGGCATTTAAACATAAGTTTAGCTACAGTATGAAGGTATGTTTTATTTGGAAACTATATTGAATAAATGCATGTGAAACAATAACCACTATGTAAACGTCCGCCGTCTTAAGGGGTATTATCATTGAGGGTCTTGAAGCATTTTTTCGATTCTTTAAATTAGACTAAAGCTTATCTTGTTATAAACCATGGCTTAAAACTGTTGTTTTACTCAATATTTCTACAAAATAATTAATTCAGAATGCAATAGTCATAAAATCTCATGAGATATGAAAAATATTGATTTATTTTTTGTGGAATTATTGTCCGTCTATGACATAAGGGATAGGTTGTAAAGAACGTTTAGAGGAAGCAACTGTCCATCATCTTAGGGGGTATTTTGAGAATTATCAAGGGAACACGTTTTCATCTAAGACAGATAATAACATAGCAACTTGTAAGTTCGGCATTTAAAGATACGTTTAGTTACAGTATGAAGGTATGTTTTATTTGGAAACTATATTGAATAAATTCATCTGAAACAATAACCACTATGTAAACGTCCGCCGTCTTAAGGGGTATTATCATTGAGGGTCTTGGAGCATTTTTTCGATTCTTTAAATTAGACTAAAGCTTGTCTTGTTATGAATCATGGCTTAAAACTGTTGTTTTACTCAATATTTCTACAAAATAATTAATTCAGAATGCAATAGTCATAAAATCTCATAAAAATGAAAAATATTGATTTATTTTTTGTGGAATTATTGTCCGTCCATGACATAAGGGATAGGCTGTAAAGAACGTTTAGAGGAAGCAACTGTCCATCATCTTAGGGGGTATTTTGAGAATTATCAAGGGAACACGTTTTCATCTAAGACAGATAATAACATAGCAACTTGTAAGTTCGGCATTTAAAGATACGTTTAGTTACAGTATGAAGGTATGTTTGATCTGAATACCATATTGAATAAATGCATCTGAAACAATAACCACTATGTAAACGTCCGCCGTCTTAAGGGGTATTATTGTTGAGGGTCTTGGAGCATTTTTTCGATTCTTTAAATTAGACTTAAGCTTGTCTTGTTATGAATCATAGCTAAAAACTGCTGTTTTACTCAATGTTTCTACAAAATAATTATTTCAGAAAGCAATAGTCATAAAATCTCATGAGATATGAAAAATATTAATGCATCTGTTGTGGAATTATTGTCCATGACATTAGGGGTAGGTTGTAAAGAATGTTTAGAGGAAGCATTAGTAGATTTAGAACGGATGAAAATTTTGTTAGCTACAAGATAATGTTTTGGCACTACTGAATTGCACCAGCCAGCATCCAAATATCTTTGATAATAAATCTAATTTTCAAATTGTGCACGAGAAATGGTTTGAAACTTTAGTTATATGACATTTTACTACAACTTATTCAAATCTGAAGGTCTTGTGTATACATGTTCATTGAATATGAACGACTATTTGAATATTCATCATTATTTTTCAAGTTAGATTACTGTCCGTAATCTTAGGGGGTATCTTGTGAAAAAACAGTTTTGAAAACAATTTGTCTACTGAAATGATATATAAAATACATTCTTATTTGATAATGATGTAGACCTGTTGATTTTCGACAGATTATAGATATTTCTTCTAAACAAAACAGAGAAACATTCGTTGTTCATCTACCTTTAATTGCAGAATTGTCCGTCGTTTCAAGGCCTATTGCTCATCTTGATCTTAAAATCATATATTTGCCAACTTAATTGAGATTAAACAATATGGTACTAATAATTATAATTTACAGATGTTATTTTGTCAGATTTAGAGTCAGCATGTTGCATTTTCATTGTTTTTGTGTTGATATTGTCGCAAATTAAAAAAGCTTTTGTTTTTATAGTATCCTTTAGTGGAGCAACTGTCCATGATCTTAGGGGGTATTTTGAGAATTATCAAAGGAACATGTTTTCATCTAAGACAGATAATAACATAGGAACTTGTAAGTTCGGCATTTAAACATAAGTTTAGCTACAGTATGAAGGTATGTTTTATTTGGAAACTATATTGAATAAATGCATGTGAAACAATAACCACTATGTAAACGTCCGCCGCCTTAAGGGGTATTATCATTGAGGGTCTTGGAGCATTTTTTCGATTCTTTAAATTAGACTAAAGCTTATCTTGTTATGAATCATGGCTTAAAACTGTTGTTTTACTCAATATTTCTACAAAATAATTAATTCAGAATGCAATAGTCATAAAATCTCATGAGATATGAAAAATATTGATTTATTTTTTGTGGAATTATTGTCCGTCTATGACATAAGGGATAGGTTGTAAAGAACGTTTAGAGGAAGCAACTGTCCATCATCTTAGGGGGTATTTTGAGAATTATCAAGGGAACACGTTTTCATCTAAGACAGATAATAACATAGCAACTTGTAAGTTCGGCATTTAAAGATACGTTTAGTTACAGTATGAAGGTATGTTTTATTTGGAAACTATATTGAATAAATTCATCTGAAACAATAACCACTATGTAAACGTCCGCCGTCTTAAGGGGTATTATCATTGAGGGTCTTGAAGCATTTTTTCGATTCTTTAAATTAGACTAAAGCTTGTCTTGTTATGAATCATGGCTTAAAACTGTTGTTTTACTCAATGTTTCTACAAAATAATTATTTCAGAAAGCAATAGTCATAAAATCTCATGAGATATGAAAAATATTAATGCATCTGTTGTGGAATTATTGTCCATGACATTAGGGGTAGGTTGTTAAGAATGTTTAGAGGAAGCATTAGTAGATTTAGAACGGATGAAAATTTTGTTAGCTACAAGATAATGTTTTGGCACTACTGAATTGCACCAGCCAGCATCCAAATATCTTTGATAATAAATCTAATTTTCAAATTGTGCACGAGAAATGGTTTGAAACTTTAGTTATATGACATTTTACTACAACTTATTCAAATCTGAAGGTCTTGTGTATACATGTTCATTGAATATGAACGACTATTTGAATATTCATCATTATTTTTCAAGTTAGATTACTGTCCGTAATCTTAGGGGGTATCTTGTGAAAAAACAGTTTTGAAAACAATTTGTCTACTGAAATGATATATAAAATACATTCTTATTTGATAATGACGTAGACCTGTTGATTTTCGACAGATTATAGATATTTCTTCTAAACAAAACAGAGAAACATTCGTTGTTCATCTACCTTTAATTGCAGAATTGTCCGTCGTTTTAAGGCCTATTGCTCATCTTGATCTTAAAATCATATATTTGCCAACTTAATTGAGATTAAACAATATGGTACTAATAATTATAATTTACAGATGTTATTTTGTCAGATTTAGAGTCAGCATGTTGCATTTTCATTGTTTTTATGTTGATATTGTCGCAAATTAAAAAAGCTTTTGTTTTTATAGTATCCTTTAGTGGAGCAACTGTCCATCATCTTAGGGGGTATTTTGAGAATTATCAAAGGAACATGTTTTCATCTAAGACAGATAATAACATAGGAACTTGTAAGTTCGGCATTTAAACATAAGTTTAGCTACAGTATGAAGGTATGTTTTATTTGGAAACTATATTGAATAAATGCATGTGAAACAATAACCACTATGTAAACGTCCGCCGTCTTAAGGGGTATTATCATTGAGGGTCTTGGAGCATTTTTTCGATTCTTTAAATTAGACTAAAGCTTATCTTGTTATAAACCATGGCTTAAAACTGTTGTTTTACTCAATATTTCTACAAAATAATTAATTCAGAATGCAATAGTCATAAAATCTCATGAGATATGAAAAATATTGATTTATTTTTTGTGGAATTATTGTCCGTCTATGACATAAGGGATAGGTTGTAAAGAACGTTTAGAGGAAGCAACTGTCCATCATCTTAGGGGGTATTTTGAGAATTATCAAGGGAACACGTTTTCATCTAAGACAGATAATAACATAGCAACTTGTAAGTTCGGCATTTAAAGATACGTTTAGTTACAGTATGAAGGTATGTTTTATTTGGAAACTATATTGAATAAATTCATCTGAAACAATAACCACTATGTAAACGTCCGCCGTCTTAAGGGGTATTATCATTGAGGGTCTTGAAGCATTTTTTCGATTCTTTAAATTAGACTAAAGCTTGTCTTGTTATGAATCATGGCTTAAAACTGTTGTTTTACTCAATGTTTCTACAAAATAATTATTTCAGAAAGCAATAGTCATAAAATCTCATGAGATATGAAAAATATTAATGCACCTGTTGTGGAATTATTGTCCATGACATTAGGGGTAGGTTGTTAAGAATGTTTAGAGGAAGCATTAGTAGATTTAGAACGGATGAAAATTTTGTTAGCTACAAGATAATGTTTTGGCACTACTGAATTGCACCAGCCAGCATCCAAATATCTTTGATAATAAATCTAATTTTCAAATTGTGCACGAGAAATGGTTTGAAACTTTAGTTATATGACATTTTACTACAACTTATTCAAATCTGAAGGTCTTGTGTATACATGTTCATTGAATATGATCGACTATTTGAATATTCATCATTATTTTTCAAGTTAGATTACTGTCCGTAATCTTAGGGGGTATCTTGTGAAAAAACAGTTTTGAAAACAATTTGTCTACTGAAATGATATATAAAATACATTCTTATTTGATAATGATGTAGACCTGTTGATTTTCGACAGATTATAGATATTTCTTCTAAACAAAACAGAGAAACATTCGTTGTTCATCTACCTTTAATTGCAGAATTGTCCGTCGTTTTAAGGCCTATTGCTCATCTTGATCTTAAAATCATATATTTGCCAACTTAATTGAGATTAAACAATATGGTATTAATAATTATAATTTACAGATGTTATTTTGTCAGATTTAGAGTCAGCATGTTGCATTTTGATTGTTTTTGTGTTGATATTGTCGCAAATTAAAAAAGCTTTTGTTTTTATAGTATCCTTTAGTGGAGCAACTGTCCATCATCTTAGGGGGTATTTTGAGAATTATCAAAGGAACATGTTTTCATCTAAGACAGATAATAACATAGGAACTTGTAAGTTCGGCATTTAAACATAAGTTTAGCTACAGTATAAAGGTATGTTTTATTTGGAAACTATATTGAATAAATGCATGTGAAACAATAACCACTATGTAAACGTCCGCCGTCTTAAGGGGTATTATCATTGAGGGTCTTGGAGCATTTTTTCGATTCTTTAAATTAGACTAAAGCTTATCTTGTTATAAACCATGGCTTAAAACTGTTGTTTTACTCAATATTTCTACAAAATAATTAATTCAGAATGCAATAGTCATAAAATCTCATGAGATATGAAAAATATTGATTTATTTTTTGTGGAATTATTGTCCGTCTATGACATAAGGGATAGGTTGTAAAGAACGTTTAGAGGAAGCAACTGTCCATCATCTTAGGGGGTATTTTGAGAATTATCAAGGGAACACGTTTTCATCTAAGACAGATAATAACATAGCAACTTGTAAGTTCGGCATTTAAAGATACGTTTAGTTACAGTATGAAGGTATGTTTTATTTGGAAACTATATTGAATAAATGCATGTGAAACAATAACCACTATGTAAACGTCCGCCGTCTTAAGGGGTATTATCATTGAGGGTCTTGGAGCATTTTTTCGATTCTTTAAATTAGACTAAAGCTTGTCTTGTTATGAATCATGGCTTAAAACTGTTGTTTTACTCAATGTTTCTACAAAATAATTATTTCAGAAAGCAATAGTCATAAAATCTCATGAGATATGAAAAATATTAATGCACCTGTTGTGGAATTATTGTCCATGACATTAGGGGTAGGTTGTAAAGAATGTTTAGAGGAAGCATTAGTAGACTTAGAACGGATGAAAATTTTGTTAGCTACAAGATAATGTTTTGGCACTACTGAATTGCACCAGCCAGCATCCAAATATCTTTGATAATAAATCTAATTTTCATATTGTGCACGAGATATGGTTTGAAACTTTAGTTATATGACCTTTTACTACAACTTATTCAAAGCTGAAGGTCTTGTGTATACATGTTCATTGAATATGAACGAATATTTGAATATTCATCATTATTTTTCAAGTTAGATTACTGTCCGTAATCTTAGGGGGTATCTTGTGAAAAAACAGTTTTGAAACAATTTGTCTACTGAAATGATATATCAAATACATTCTTATTTGGTAATGATGTAGACCTGTTGATTTTGGACACATTATAGATATTTCTTCTAAACAAAACAGAGAAGCATTCGTTGTTCATCGACCTTTAATTGCAGAATTGTCCGTCGTTTTAAGGGCTATTGCTCATCTTGATCTTAAAATCATATGTTTGCCAACTTAATTGAGATTAAACAATATGGTATTAATAATTATAATTTACACGTGTTATTTTGTCAGACTTGGCATGTTGCATTTTGATTGTTTACGTGTTGTTATTGTTGCAAATTGAAAAAGCTTTTGTTTTTATAGTATCCTTTAGTGAATCAACTGTCCATGATCTTAGGGGGTATTTTGAGAATTATCAAAGGAACATGTTTTCATCTACGACAGATAATAACATAGGAACTTATAAGTTCGGCATTTAAACATAAGTTTAGCTACAGTATGAAGGTATGTTTTATTTGGAAACTATATTGAATAAATGCATCTGAAACAATAACCACTATGTAAACGTTCGCCGTCTTTAGGGGTATTATTATTGAGGGTCTTGGGGCATTTTTTCGATTCTTTAAATTAGACTAAAGCTTGTCTTGTTATGAATCGTGGCTTAAAACTGTTGTTTTACTCAATGTTTCTACAAAATAATTAATTGAAAAAGCAAAAGTCACAAAATTTCGAAAGATATGAAAAATATTGATGTATTTGTTGCGCAATCGTTGTCCAAGACCTTAGGGTAGTTTGTAAATAATGTTTAGAGGAAGCAATTCTAGATTTAGAACAAATGAAAATTTCGTTAGCTACAAAATAATGATTTGGCACTACCGAATTGTGCCAGCCAGCGTCCAAATATTTTTATTATAAATCTAATTTTCAAATTGTGTATAAGAAACGGATTGAAAGTTTAGCTATATGACATTTTACTACAACTTATTCAAGCTGAAGGTCTTGTCTATACATGTTCATTGAATATGAACGAATATTTGTATGTTTATCATTATTTTTCAAGTTAGATTACTGTCCGTAATCTTAGGTGACATCTTCTGAAAAACATTTTTGAAAACAGTATGACTACTGAAATGATATATAAAATACAAGCTTATCGGATATTATGTAGACCTGTTGATTTTCCATCGACTTATGGAGGATTAAGGTGTCCAGTCTTAGGGGCCAATAATTTCAATACAAGGTCAATAATTAACTACGTTCGTATTCAAAGTATTATTTATTATGCATTTCAACAAGTTTTAGACCAAATTTGACCATAAAACTGAATTTTTTAAATGAGCCCTGAAGAGTCGAATAATTTTTGTCCATCGAGTTATGGGAGATTAAGTCTTAGGGGCTACTAATTTCAAACCAGATCAATAATTAAATATGTTTGTATTCGAAGTATTATGTAGATACCAATGCATTTCAACAAGTTTTAGACCAAATTTAACTATTAAACTAAATTTTGTAAAAGAGATCCTAAGATTAAGACAGTTTTTATCCGTTGTCTTAGGGTGTATTAAATGGTCCGATCTTAGGGGCTACTAATTAAAATACTGGATCGTTTGTTAATTATATTGTTAGTGAAATTATTTTGTCGATCTAAATGTTTTAAACATTGGTTAAACCAAATTTAATGATATAATTTAATTTTGAAAAATAGCCCCTAACAGTCGGACAGCTTTTATCCGTCGATTTAGGGGGTATTAAATCATCCGATCTTAGGGGCTCCTAATTAAAATACTGGATCGTTTGTTAATTACATTGTTAGTGAAATTATTTTGTCGATTTAAATGTTTTTAAACATTGGTTAAACCAAATTTAATGATATAATTTAATTTTAAAAAATAGCCCTTAAGAGTCGGACAGTTTTTATCCGTCGACTTAGGGGATATTAAATCGTCCGATCTTAGGGGCTACTAATTAAAATACTGGATCGTTTGTTAATTACACTGTTAGTGAAATTATTTTGTCGATCTAAATGTTTTTAAACATTGGTTAAACCAAATATAATGATTTGATTTAATTTTGCAAAATAGCCCCTAAGAGTCGGACAAACATTTTTTAATTCATGTTGGGATTTTTCGACGGACACTTTTTCCATCGACTTAGGTGGTAAAATTTAAAATAGCCATAATTTCTTTTTAAACCAAAAAATTTAAATTTTGTTTTGGTGTGTTGATTAATATATGCACTAGCATTGTGCTCATATATTGTTATGAATATTCATATAGATTTAGATGGATTTTTGATATGTAAAAAAATCTTCTTAGGGGCGATCGCCCCTAAGAAGAAATACCACCTAAGACCCCCTCGGATACCACCTAAGACCGACATATCCGCACGGACGGACGGACGGACGGACACGGCCATAGCAATAGCCTTCAGCCAATATTGGCTGAGGGCTAAAAATCAAGAACTGAGGCAAGGCACTGTTATCTGCCAAATCATTGACTTTACAAAGTCACTCAAGTCACTGACAGACTGACTGTAACATATATGACCATTTCAAAGCTAGAATTCAAAGATTTTAAAGCTAGAATTTTAGAATCTGGTGAGAAATTTCTAACTTGAAGAGGTATCTTTTTTTAGCATGTTTTTCGATTTCCTTTTTTTAATTTATTTCATGACGTAGGGTCTATATTTCTACCTGTTGTATTTTGGTGTTGAGATTCGATTCCTGGCTTTGGGCGACACCAAGTATATGCTGTACAAAGTATTTCGACGACTCGGTTTTTCCCGAGCCACTCTCCCCACTGATGACACAGCACTGAGATTGCTGCTCCAGAACGAGGCTGCGATAGGCACTCTCCGCCACAGAGTAGATGTGTGGGGGAAGCTTCGTCTCCTTGGGATCGTGGTACCTTTGTGATATCTGGAGAACACCAAATTTAACTAAAGTTTTGTCACAAATATTTAACCAGCGTTTATATTCCAATGACCATTCCGTGCAGATCTTAAACTGCATAAATTTTTTAACCAACACTTTCACACCCAGATCTTACGCAGATTTAATATTATTCTATAATCTTTTTTTAGCAAGATTATGAACACAACACTCCATTTTAGGGAATGAGTATGAAAACAACCCCTCGTTTTACGGCTGGGGTATGAAAACAACAATCCCTTTTACGGCAGTAGTATGAAAACAACACCCCGTTTTACGGCTTGGGTATGAAAACCACAATCCCTTTTACGGCAGGAGTATGGAAACAACAATTCGTTTTACGGCTGGGGTATGAAAACAACACCCCGTTTTACGGCAGGAGTATGGAAACAACACCCCATTTTAAAGTATGAGTATGAATACTAGGGAAACTACCCCCGTTTTACAGCATCACTAGGAACACCAGCCCGTTTTACAGCATGACTAGGACGACTGTGCCCCGTTTTACAGCACGACTAGGAACACTACCCCCGTTTTACAGCACGGATACTTCTAGTACTTACCTAGTTGCACTCTACAACCGTAATACTTACGTTTTTGGAGTACAGGCCCAACTGTTTGAATGGATTCACAGCTATCAGGATATCGCCCACATTCGTCTGAAATCATAAATTTTTTCTCTCTCCTAAATGGCAAAGCGACTACACGTACCGACAGCCAGCTTTAACATAATAAAGCGTTAAACCCCCCCCCCCCCGAAGTGCGCAGTCTCGCTTGAAAGCATTCAGACCTCTTTTTTGAAACATACTTTTTTCACTTTATCATTTTAATTTCCTTATTTATTGAAATATTTTCATGATAACAAACATCAATACAGTATATATTTGTAGTATTTCACTCACAAATACAAAATATTTCACTCAACATCTATGACGTAGCCTATGTGAGACACGTATATACACCGATTTCACAGTCTGCAGTACATTCCACTCAATATCCACCCCTTAATTTCACTCGCAGTTACACCGCATTTCACTGACACATGCACCGTATTTCACTGACACATGCACCGTATTTCTCTGACACATGCACCGTATTTGACTTGCGGTTCAGTATTTCACTGACACATGCACAGCATTTCACTGACACATGCACCGTATTTCACTGATACATGCACCGTATTTCACTGATACATGCACCGTATTTCACTGACACGTGCACCGCATTTCACTGGCACCGTATTTCTCTGACACATGCACCGTATTTGACTTGCGGTTCAGTATTTCACTGACACATGCGCCGCATTTCACTGACACATGCACCGTATTTCTCTGACACATAAACCGTATTTCACTGACACATAAACCGTATTTCTCTGACACATGCACCGTATTTCACTGATACATGCACCGTTTTTCACTGACACGTGCACCGCATTTCACTGACACATGCACCGTATTTCACTGAGACATGCACCGTATTTCTCTGACACATAAACCGTATTTCACTGACACATGCACCGTATTTCACTGTCACATGCACCGTATTTCACTGATACATGCACCGTTTTTCACTGACACGTGCACCGCATTTCACTGACACATGCACCGTATTTCTCTGACACATGCACCGTATTTGACTTGCGGTTCAGTATTTCACTGACACATGCACCGCATTTCACTGATACATGCACCGTATTTCACTGACACGTGCACCGCATTTCACTGGCACCGCATTTCTCTGACACATGCACCGTATTTGACTTGCGGTTCAGTTTTTCACTGACACATGCACCGCATTTCACTGACACATGCACCGTATTTCTCTGACACATAAACCGTATTTCACTGTCACATGCACCGTATATGACTGACACGTGTACCACATTTCATCGACACATGCACCGTATTTCACTGACATATGCACCGTATTTCTCTGACACATGCACCGTATTTGACTTGCGGTTCAGTATTTCACTGACACATGCACAGCATTTCACTGACACATGCACCGTATTTCACTGACACGTGCACCGCATTTCACTGACACATGTACCGTATTTCACTGACACGTGCACCGCATTTCACTGACACATGCACCGTATTTCCCTGACACAGTATTTCACTCCCATTTATCACGTTATTTCATCCATAAATATGCCGTTCTCGTCGAGTCTCTTTTTCATCACTTTCCATACGCTCTATGTAACTCACACTTATTACGTTATTTCACTCACTTAAGTTCACTCCAATCCATCCCGTTATTTCACTTCCATCCATCCCGTTATTTCACTCACATATATCCCACTATTCCACTCCAACCAATCCCGCTACTTCACCCCATCCATTCCGTTATTTCATTCCCATCCATCCCGTTATATCACTCACATAGATCCGATTATTTCACTCCAACCCATCCCGCTACTTCACCCCCATTCATCCCGTTATTTCACTCCCACCCATCCCCTTATTTCACTCCCATTTATCCCGTTATTTCACTCCCACCCATCCCGTTATTTCACTCCCATGCACCGCGTTATTTCATTCTCACCCATCCCCCTATTTCACTCCCATCCATTACGTTATTTCACTCACATATATCCCGTTATTTCACTCCCACCCATCCCGTTATTTCACTCCCACCCATCCCGTTATTTCACTCCCACGCACCGCGTTATTTCATTCTCACCCATCCCCCTATTTCACTCCTATCCATCCCGTTATAGCACTCACATATATCCCGTTATTTCACTCCCACCCATCCCGTTATTTCACTCCCACCCATCCCGCTATTTCACTCCACCATCATGCTATTCAACTCCCATCCACCACGTTATATCCGGTTATTTCACTCCCACCCATCCCGCTATTTCACTCACATATATCCCGTTATTTCACTCACATATATCCCGTTATTTCACTCCCACCCATCCCGTTATTTCACTCCCATCCATCCCGTTATTCCACTCCCATCCATCCCATTATTTCACTCCCATCCGTCCCATTATTTCACTCCCACCCATCCCGTTATTTCACTCACATATATGCGATTCTCGGCGTATCTCTTTTTCAGCTCAGAAAGCATCGTTTGTTCCGTGATGTGGGGCAGGCTCGCCAGATCGTCTGTAGGCAGTACATTCGGCAGTTCTTCCTGAAGCAAGATTCTACAGATTCGACACACATTCTACGCCACACAAATATTTTAAATCCTCGGTATTAAGATATTTACACTGTCCTGATTACATCAAGTTTTTGTTTACAGCAATATACTACAGTCCAGTTGTTCCGAAAGTACAGTATTAATATATTACTTGTAAGTACTTGATGTACCCGTGAATACTTGGCGTACCCGTGAGCACCTGGGGGTACTGGTGAGTACTTTGGGTGCCTACGACTACTTGGGTTATTCGTGAGTACTGGGGCACCCACGAGTACTTGGGGTATTCGTGAGTACTGGGGTATCCACGAGTACTTGGGGTATTCGTGAGTACTGGGGTACCCACGAGTACTTGGAGTATTCGTGAGTACTCGGTTACCCACCAGTACTTGGGGTATTCGTGAGTACTGGGGTATCCACGAGTACTTGGGGTATTCGTGAGTACTGGGGGTGACTACGACTACTGGGGTAATTCGTGAGTACTGGGGTACCCACGAGTACTTGGAGTATTCGTGAGTACTGGGGTACCCACGAGTACTTGGGTTTAGTCGTGAGTACTACACTGACACATAGCTATAGGTGGTAAAGTATAGTTGTTAAACTAAAACAGTGCATTGGGTTTAAGTATAATAAGGCGTCACTATTAACGGCCGGATGTGCAAAAGAAAAAAACCTTGCCCACAAATTCCTGGGATTCCAGTAAAATACAGCCTATTTGCACGTAGCCATCCCATAACCGGCCACCTCTCCCCCCCCCCCCCCCCCTCCTCTAAAAAAGAAAAAATCTGCTAGTTTTCACCTTGGCTTCTGTCCCTCGTCGTGCAAACGAGAGTACGTCAGAGTAGGGATTTTCGTCATCGCTGTCGTCATCATCTACGTCACCACCGTCCTGAGCAGACGACATGGCACTGCCAAAGCGCGTCTTTGCCTCAAACAGCTCGTCTTTTTTTGAAAATGACGCGTGCCTGGGCCGTCTGAAAGTGAATTTAATTTCTCAGTCTCTTCAAATTTTTCATTATTATTATTATGATTATTATTATTATCAATAAAGAACTGCGGTTGTAGTGTTGACAGTCTTTCATTTTTAGCTTATTTTAGACGTCAAAAGGAGTAACACAAAGGATAGAGACATCGACTTCAACAGCATAAAGTTGCACTTGAATAATACTTCACTAGATTTCGTGAAAAATATACTAAAATCATAATTACAGGGATTTGCTATTGATTCTGCGCATGCTCGCAGCGGAGACTTCCTCTTCCGGCTCCTCATCGGCTGCGTCCTCGGCGGCGACCTTGACCTTGGCCGCCATCTTGCTGAGCAGCTGCGCAGTGTCGTTTTCGCGCGCCACCTGCGCCGGACGCTGGCCGCTAGAGGTCTCTGCCGTCGGGTCCGCCTTGTGCTTCAGTAGAAGCCTCACAACTCGCATCTGAGCAATGGATGGAAAAGCACAAGAAACGCATCATTTAAGACGTGACCTTTCCTAATGCATAGTATCATTAGATGATTCAATTTCATGCTAGTATCTGGTTTTTTTTGGCGGGGGGGGGGGGGAAGACAAGCGGTGGGAGAGCTTTTTTACTTGCTTTTCCATGTAAAGTAACCCGTAAAAAATGAAGTCTTAAATTTATAAATTATCACATATGTTCTGCAATAATTAAAATATTTGCTACATAATTCTAAATTGCTTCGCAACCCCCGTATTGGTAGAGCGGATAATGACTGGTCACACGCACAGCTGACGTCATTGTGTTTGTACACACACACGGAATCTCGGTGCATTATTCAAGTAAAATGGTCGTATGTTTGAATTTAAAATTAATATTCAAGTTTAAAGCTCACGGTTGAGTATTTTGCTGCCAGGTGGAGCGCTGTCCACCCGTCATTGTCCGCCATGTTGATTTCTGCGCCGTTGTCTAGCAACGTTCTCACCACTTCTCGATAGCCATTGGCTGCCGCAATGTGCAACTGTAGCAACAGAAAGAAGGCAATGACATTCTATGAGAACCTTGTTAATTAGGGCGCAATAATGAGGTCATTGAAAATGACCAGGGAAAGATAAGAATGAATGTTAATAAGTGAGAGTTCAAAATTTAATCTAAATACAATTGATTCGGAGATTCTGGGGTAGTAAACTTACAATTTCAGTTGTTAGACTTGTTACCATTGGTTACAAACAAAATCAATACAAACTGCACTCGTAGATCGATGTGAAAGACGCGGAAAGAAAACGCAGCCAAATGGCGCACTCACTAAGGTCACGCCGTCATCATTTGTTGCGTTGACGTCAGACTTATTGGCGATGACGTCATTCACATCGGCCACCATTTGGCGCATATTTCCCAGACGGCAATCTTTCACCTTATCGCCTTCGAATCCTGAAAGATCCAGACAACAAACATAGATATTTATACTTCTCACAAATCCCAGAAAACCACGAGAGTTCTACGACACGTCTTGCAATTCGGATTTGAAAGAGGTCTTCTTCAACATATATTCAGTATAGCCCGAATTTATTTCGTGCCGTATAAAAATTTTCGTTGGTGTTTCCCAAAGATCTGCAGTAACCATTAAATGCAGTTCAACAACTACAATGCGTCAGTGACGTCAGCCAGCTCAGTGACTTAAAACAATCCTCAGATGACGGCGCAACCATTGCAGCCCCCTCCCCCCCTCCCACAATCCGTCTCGCGTGCCCCTTTCTACGAAGTGGTTCTCCACAAAACAGCTTTGGAATAGGAGGCCCTGAGGGCATCTTTCCCCTCCTCCTGCCCAGTCACACCTACTTCCGTTTCCGTCATCCCTCCTTATGCCCTGTCATCACGAGGCTCCAACCCCTCCTCCCCCCCCCCCCCCCCGCGTGCTTCTAGACGATGGCCTAGAAAAATGAGCCAAGGGGTGCATCTGTCCCTCCTGTCATCACTGCCACCCCCGCACAACGTACCCTTTTCCTTGAGGTGCTTCTCTACGAGTTCTTGTGAAATACGAGCCCCTGGGTGGTTATGTCCCCTCCCTGCCGCCCTGCCACCCCCATCACCCCCCCCCCCCCACCCACGTACCATTTTCCTTGAGGTGCTTTTCCACGAGCGTTTGTGAATACGAGCCCCTGGGTGCGTATGTCCCTCCCCCCTCCCACACGTACCCTTTTCTTTGAGGTTCTTGTGAATACGAGCCCCTGGGTGTTCAAGTCCCTCCTGCCTCCCCGCCACCCCCGCCCCATGTATCCTTTTCTTTGAGGTTCCTGTGACTTCGAGCTCCTGAGTGCCTATGTCCCTCTTGAACCCCCCCCCCCCCCCCCCCCCCGCCTCCTCACTTACGTACCCTTTTCCTTGAGATGCAACACTACGACCGCTTGTGAATATGAGCCCCTGAGTGCGTATGTCCCTCCTGCCACCCCCCCCCCCCCCCCACTCACCCACGTACCCTTTTCCTTGAGGTGCTTTTCCACGAGCGCTTGTGAATACGAGCCCCTGGGGGCGTGGTCAAACGGAAAGTTGCCATCCACGTCCATCATCGTCACGGTCTGCTCCATTCTAACACAAACCCAACACTTCTGTTATTGAATTTTTCGTTCCTTCACGTCAAGTGTATTTTAATTTAAAAGTATCAATAAAACTTATAAGTTTGTTTTAGACAAAGGGGAATTTTCAACTAATTACGCCAGTTGGATAAACAGGTTTAAGTTATGTTTCAAACACAAAATTACATGACTGCCACACATAAAAGACATAATTTTATTTTTTTATTTGTTTATATTGATCTTAGGGAAGAAGATAACAAAAGCTTCACGACTTTGTGCTCGCAGTGATTGTGTGGTGGAGGTCGAGAGAGGGGGAGACAGAGGGGGGGAGAAGGGGGGGAGAGGGAGGGGGGAGAGAGGGGGCGGAGAGAGAGGGGGGAGAGAGAGGGGAGAGAGAGGGAGGAGGAGAGAGAGAGAGAGAGAGAGAGAGAGATGAGAGAGAGAGAGAGAGAGAGAGAGAGAGAGAGAG
>CATKHT010000064.1:0-15632 GCA_949752745.1 Protula sp. h YS-2021 | reverse complement strand
GAACAACATGTTGAACAACATTGTTCAAACTTGTTGAACAACATGTTCAAGAACATGTTGAACAACATGTTCAACATGTTCAACATGTTGTTGAACATGTTGTCTACGCCTAGGGTTAGGGTTATGCCCCTTAGGGGGCACTAAAGGCGGCTATAAGAAGAAACGATGCATTCTTTGAAGAGCTTCTAGATGAGGAGGAGGAAGATGAAAGCAGTGACGAAGAAAGTGATATGAATGCCAGTGAACAGAGTGAAGCAGATGAAGAAAAATAGACTTATTTGACTAAACATTATAATAAAGACTTTGTAAATCAATAAATGTTATAATATTGTTATAGATTTAAGCTGTATGTATTTAAGTGTATTTAAGTGTATTTAAGTGTATTTAAGTGTAGTTAAATGTATTTAAGTGTATTTAAGTGTATTCTAAATGTATTAATAAACCTATTCAACATATGTCTTGTTTTTTCTTTGCTTGAACTACAACTTGTTGAACAATTTGTTAAACAGCATGTTGTTGAACAAGTTGAACATGTTGAACATGTTGAACATGTTGAACATGTTCAACTTGTGCAACAACATGTTGAACATGTTGAACATGTTGAACATGTTCAACTTGCTGAACATGTTGTTGAACATGTTGAACATGTTGAACATGTTGAACATGTTGTTGAACATGTTGAACATGTTGAACATGTTCAACTTGTTGAACATGTTGTTGAACATGTTGAACATGTTGAACATGTTGAACATGTTCAACAACATGTTGAACATGTTCAACAACAGCTTGTTGAACAATTGTTGTACAATTGCTAAACAACTTGTTGAACAATAGTTTGACGTAAAACTTATTCAAACACATGTTTAAATGGTGGGGGGCGCGCGCCATTCCAACAACCTACCTATGCATAAACTACTGTAAAACTAAGACATCAAACGGAATCCAACGGTGAAATTTTCATGCAAATCGGTCAACCATAACGAAAGTTATCACACTTTTCCCACTTTTTAAAAAGTTAAAATGGCAAATGTCAAATTATGCCTACAGCCAGCTGCGCAAATAGCCCATGACTACATTATAACAAAAACTAGATATAAAACTGAACCAAACAGTGAAAGTTTCATGCAAATCGACCAACTATAGCGAAAGTTATCTCATTTTTTTTTTCACTTTTTACAAAGTTAAAATGGCGGTTTGTCACATTATGCATACAACCACATGTGCAAATAGCCTATAACCACTTAATGTTAAAACGTTACATAAAACTGAATCAAACAGTGCAATTTTCATGTAAATCGACCAAGTATAACGGAAGTTATACCAATTTTCCACTTTTTACAAAGTTAAAATGGCGGCATGTTACAAATATAAGTTCCACACTTCAACGGAAGTCCGTTATTTCAAATTACGAAAACAAAATGACGTTTCGTTTACGCACACTCTGCTATGACGTTTACCCTTCATCATGACGTCATCCCAACACGTGCGCGCGCTCCATCCAAAAAACTGAAGCAGATAGAAACAAACAGACACTATGACGTCACTTCCGGTCCAGACATGATGACGTCACTTCCAGACATGACGTCACTTCCGGTCCAGACAATACTTCCGGTCCAGACGCTATGACGTCACTTCCAGACATGATGACGTCACTTCCAGACAGTATGACGTCACAAAGTGTGGTGATTCCGGCGTTTTCACCCTACTACACATGTACTTATGCTGTGTGTGGTTACTGTAATGGGAAACCATTGAAATATGACTAATTAAATATTATCATATAAATAATAATAATAAAAAAATAAATAAATAAAAAATAAAATAAAAAAGTCACAGAGTCACATAATGTTACAGAGTCACATAATGTTACAGTCACATGTTATCACATAATGTCACACAGTCATAAAAGTGAACAAAAAACAAAAAAAAAACCAGAAAAAAAAGTTTTGCCCTGATGGGGGATCGATCCCGGGACCCTCAGGTTGCTAGCCATTTGCTCAAACAAAAAGCTACACACCATTGTCTACGTTGTTTATGACGAAGTCTGATTACGCAATCTGATTAAGCTTGCTATAGATGCGCGGTCTGATTACGCTGGCTTTAGATGACGAAATGCTGCGGTTTACAAGTTGTACGACGCCATTTTGTACGCATCCGCTTCAAGTACGCAACGTTGCAAAAAAAAAAAAAAAAAAAAAAGTATGGAATACAAGGATGAACTTTTCACTCCAGAGGCTCTCAAACATTATAACATAACCGAAAGAGATGTGTCTTTGATAGAAGAGATATTCTTAGACTATGAACGCTTGCGCTTGAGGAAGATGGAGGAGAAGTATCGGGAGCAACAGCAGCGTCACCGCTTTGGGAGGTCTGGGTTCCTGCAGCCAGCTCCTCAGCCTGCCGCTGTCGCAGCTCCAGAGCCTGAACCTGCCGTCAATGCAGCTCCGGAGCCTGCCGCTGTCACAGCTCCAGAGCCTGTCGCTGTCACAGCTCCAGAGCCTACCCCTGAACAAGCCGTCAATGTAGCTCCTGCTGAGCCAGCCCCTAAGCCTGCTAGGGAGTCTGCTGCGGTGACAACTCCACCGCGACTGCCACTGCCGCTGCCACTGCCATCTCCACCAAGGAAGAGGAAGCGGACTGCAAGCGTCGTCTCCTCACCCGTGCAGACTTCTACTGAGAACTTGCAGGACGCTTCTGCCTCTGTAAGCAAGAGTAGCTTAACCGTCAATGCCCAAGAACCCAACCAAGAACAAATCGAAGAAGTAATGCTAATTCTGAACGGGTTGAATGGTGGATCCACCAACTCCTGCACTATGTGCAAAACAGTGCTACCTACCGATATCGGTATTGAGGAGCATGTTATACATTGTGCAGAAGCTGGGAGGATACAAGCATACTTCTGCTCTGTAATTAACGATACTTTTAAATCCACGGTGGCTACAATTGCAAGGCATAGGCGGAAGTGCCCTTGTCGGGCTTCTCAGTGGTCTCTGCCAGAGTGAGGAGACAACTAACACAATGAGGAGCGTGAGCTCCAGGCTGCTCTTTTCAGAGCGGCCGCCACTTATTACAAAAATAAGCAAAACAGTCATGGTGTTGGAATATATGTGTATGCATGAGAGTGTGGGAAATGGAAAAAAAAAAAAAAAAAAAAAGTTACCGTCTGTCCGTCTGCCCGTCTGACCGTCCGTCTGCCCGTCTGACCCTCCGTCTGCCCGTCTGACCGTCCGTCTGCCCGTCTGACCGTCTGTCTGCCCGTCTGACCGTCCGTCTGCCCGTCTGACCGTCTGTCTGCCCGTCTGACCGTCTGTCTACCATCTGCCGATTCTGCTGCAATGCAAAACATTGGTTCTGCAGCAGAACCAAACGTTGGTTCTACCGCAAGTGACAGCATCATCTCAGTATGACGTCATGATGACGTCACAGATGGTCGCGCCTATCCTATCCTAACGCTTATCATGACTTCCGGTCCAGACATGATGACGTCACTTCCGGTCCAGACATGATGACGTCACTTCCGGTCCAGACATGATGACGTCACTTCCACTCCAGACAGCACTTCCGGTCTAGACAGCACTTCCGGTCCAGACGCTATGACGTCACTTCCAGACATGACGTCACTTCCGGTCCAGACAATACTTCCGGTCCAGACGCTATGACGTCACTTCCAGACATGATGACGTCACTTCCAGACAGTATGACGTCACAAAGTGTGGTGATTCCGGCGTTTTCACCCTACTACACATGTACTTATGCTGTGTGTGGTTACTGTAATGGGAAACCATTGAAATATGACTAATTAAATATTATCATATAAATAATAATAATAAAAAATAAATAAATAAAAAATAAAATAAAAAAGTCACAGAGTCACATAATGTTACAGAGTCACATGATGTCACAGTCACATGTTATCACATAATGTCACACAGTCATAAAAGTGAACAAAAAACAAAAAAAAAACCAGAAAAAAAAGTTTTGCCCTGATGGGGGATCGATCCCGGGACCCTCAGGTTGCTAGCCATTTGCTCAAACAAAAAGCTACACACCATTGTCTACGTTGTTTATGACGAAGTCTGATTACGCAATCTGATTAAGCTTGCTATAGATGACGCGGTCTGATTACGCTGGCTTTAGATGACGAAATGCTGCGGTTTACAAGTTGTACGACGCCATTTTGTACGCATCCGCTTCAAGTACGCAACGTTGCAAAAAAAAAAAAAAAAAAAAAGTATGGAATACAAGGATGAACTTTTCACTCCAGAGGCTCTCCAACATTATAACATAACCGAAAGAGATGTGTCTTTGATAGAAGAGATATTCTTAGACTATGAACGCTTGCGCTTGAGGAAGATGGAGGAGAAGTATCGGGAGCAACAGCAGCGTCACCGCTTTGGGAGGTCTGGGTTCCTGCAGCCAGCTCCTCAGCCTGCCGCTGTCGCAGCTCCAGAGCCTGAACCTGCCGTCAATGCAGCTCCGGAGCCTGCCGCTGTCACAGCTCCAGAGCCTGTCGCTGTCACAGCTCCAGAGCCTACCCCTGAACAAGCCGTCAATGTAGCTCCTGCTGAGCCAGCCCCTAAGCCTGCTAGGGAGTCTGCTGCGGTGACAACTCCACCGCGACTGCCACTGCCGCTGCCACTACCGTCTCCACCAAGGAAGAGGCAGAGGACTGCGACCGTCGTCTCCTCACCTGCGCAGACTTCTGCTGAGAACTTACAGGACGCTTCTGCCTCTGTAAGCAAGAGTAGCCTGATTGCTGAACAACCCACCAAAGATAATATGGAAGAAGTTATGCTCATTCTGAAGGGGTTGAATGGTGGATCCACCAACTCCTGCACTATGTGCAAAACAGTGCTACCTACCGATATCGGTATTGAGGAGCATGTTTTACATTGTGCAGAAGCTGGGCGGATCCAGGCATACTTCTGCTCTGTATCGAACGATACTTTTAAATCCACGGTGGCTACGATTGCGAGGCATAGGCGGAAGTGCCCTTGTCGGGCTTCTCAGTGGTCTCTGCCAGAGTGAGGAGACAACTAACACAATGAGGAGCGTGAGCTCCAGGCTGCTCTTTTCAGAGCGGCCGCCACTTATTACAAAATAAGCAAAACAATTTATCATGGTGTTGGTATATGTGTGTATGCATGAGAGTGTGGGAAATGGGAAAAAAAAAAAAAAAAAAAAAAAAAAAAGTTATCGTCTGTCCGTCTGTCCGTCTGACCGTCTGTCTACCATCTGCCGATTCTGCAGCAGAACCAACGTTGGTTCTGCTGCAATGCAAAACATTGGTTCTGCAGCAGAACCAAACGTTGGTTCTACCGCACTTGCGGTAGAACCAACGTTGGTTCTACCGCAAGTGCGGTAGAACCAACGTTGGTTCTACCGCAAGTGCGGTAGAACCAACGTTTTCACCCTACTGACGGACATAAAACCTTCTCCCATTATATGCAGATCCCCCTCCCCCACCTCGCCCCCCTTCTCCCATTATATGCAGATCCCCCTCCCCCACCTCGCCCCCCTTCTCCCATTATATGCAGATCCCCCTCCCCCACCTCGCCCCCTTCTCCCATTATATGCAGATCCCCCTCCCCCACCTCGCCCCCCTTCTCCCATTATATGCAGATCCCCCTCCCCCACCTCGCCCCCCTTCTCCCATTATATGCAGATCCCCCTCCCCCACCTCGCCCCCTTCTCCCATTATATGCAGATCCCCCTCCCCCACCTCGCCCCCTTCTCCCATTATATGCTGCTAATGCAGATCCCCCTCCCCCACCTCGCCCCCCTTCTCCCAATATATGCAGCCCCCCACCTCGCTCACCCCTTCTCCCATTATATGCAGACCCCTATCACCTCGCCCCCCCCTTCTCCCATCATATGCAGCCCCCTTCTCCCATTATATGCAGACCCCCCCTCGCCCCCCTTCTCCCATTATATGCAGACCCCCCCCCACCTCGCCCCCCTTCTCCCATCATATGCAGCCCCCTTCTCCCATTATATGCAGACCCCCCCTCGCCCCCTTTCTCCCATTATATGCAGACCCCCCCCCCCCCCACCTCGCCCCCTTCTCCATTATATGCACCCCCACCTCACCCCCTTCTCTCATTATATGCACCCCCAACCTCGCCCCCTTCTCCCATTATATGCAGACCCCTCACCTCGCCCCCCTTCTCCCATTATATGCACCCCCACCTCACCCCCTTCTCTCATTATATGCACCCCCAACCTCGCCCCCTTCTCCCATTATATGCACCCCCACCTCACCCCCCTTCTCTCATTATATGCACCCCCAACCTCGCCCCCCTTCTCCCATTATATGCACCCCAACCTCGCTCCCCTTCTCCCATTATATGTACCCCCACCTCGCTCCCCTTCTCCCATTATATGTACCCCCACCTCGCCCCCCTTCTCCCATTATATGTACCCCCACCTCGCCCCTCTTCTCCCATTATATGCACCCCCCACCTCATCCCCCTTCTCTCATTATATGTACCCCCACCTCGCCCCTCTTCTCCCATTATATGTACCCCCACCTCGCCCCTCTTCTCCCATTATATGCACCCCCAAACCTCGCCCCCTTCTCCCATTATATGTACCCCCACCTCGCCCCCCTTCTCTCATTATATGCATCCCCCACCTCGCCCCACCCCTCTCCCATTATATGTACCCCCACCTCGCCCCCTTCTCCCATAATATGTACCCCCCACCTCACCCCCCGCCTCCTTCTCCCATTCTCCATTTGCAGCCAGTCGTTTACACATTTTAAATTATTCCTGCCCCTTTTTAGTCATTGTTCTTTTGAGAGAAAAAAGCTTTTTTTTAGTTATTTATGTTTTTAGCCCCGCCCCCTTCTTATATGCATGTGTTAATTGGTAAATGGATATATGTGGTATGAAGCATGTTCTTCTCAAAAGTCTAATTAATCGCTAATTAATTAATTAAGACATCGCGAACTGATGAGGATTGACAAAAACACGACTGTGTGCGTCACTGAATGTAATAATCTTCACTTGTGTCTACCTTGGAGACAAACGTTTGATAGGGACTGGGGGGTGGTGGGGGAGGGTGGGGGGTAGGGGGATGGGGGTGTGACTGGTGAATAAAACAGGAATGTGTTCTCAGCCATTAAAAAATCGATCTGATGCAAATTTTAAATGTTATTTCCAGAAAGAAGAGATTTTTCCACACCTTTGTGTTGGTGGCCCTTAAAAGTGGAACTTTCCACACCTTTGTATCCTTGGCAATTAAATGTGGAATTTTCCACACCTTTGTATCCTTGGCAATTAAATGTGGAATTTTCCAAACCTTTATCTAGGTGGATCATTAAAAGCGAAATTTTCCAAACCTTTTTACAGGTGGTTCATTGACGAGAATTTTTCCACACCGTTGCATATATGACCGATTACAAAGAAAATTGTCCACACCATTGCACGCATGACTCATTAAAGAGTTTTCCACACCTTGTATAGCTGGCTCATTAAAAGTGGAATTTTCCCCGCGTTTCTACACCTGACTTACGAATTGAGGCTAACAAGGTTTTAGACCTTTAGGCATTTTTTAGCATTGGACAAACAAAAAACGTTCCTTACCCTAGTTAGTTTGTTTTACAAGTGAAATCAACCCATATGTAGACTGTAGGTAAAGGATCTGCCGTGCGTGGATCAATGCGCCATATGGACTACTTTTATTGTTAATATATTCCTTGATGGCATACACCTCAAAAAACAACATAAGATCATAGACAATACGAACCAAGAAATGTCTGTGGGGTGGGGGTGGGGGAGTGGGTTAGGGAGGGGTGGTGAGCGCGGACGCATAAAACACATAAGGCCTGAGAATCTGCAAGGAAAACAGGACGCCGTAAAGGATATATGAGTGAAAAAAAAACACAGGAAGATATAAAGAAGATAATGTACGGAACGAACGTTGCGGTGCGGTGCACCCGTACCTGTCTACATCACGTGTCTACATCACGTGTCTACATCACGTGTCTACATCACGTGTCTACATCACGTGTCTACATCACCTGCCTACATCACGCGTCTACATCACGTGTCTACATCACGCGTCTACATCATCTGTCTACATCACGTGTCTACATCACGTGTCTACATCACCTGCCTACATCACGTGTCTTCACAGTGAAAGATCAAATTGTTTATTTTTTTTATAAGTGGGACTAGGAAAGGAAAACCAAGACTTGTGCTAATAACCGGACAGATGTAGCCTTTAGAAGCTGTTTTTTTTTCAGTTCTTTAAGAACTCAGTGTGCACCTGATCTCCGCGGTTTCTCTTTGAGTCTTCCCCCCACCCCCTCCCCCCTCCCCCCCCCCCTCCATCCTGCAGACATTAATTGTGTCTTCTTTTATACCGATACCTCCATCCAAAGAGGCCTTAGATCTGATTACTAACTTGCGACTGCAGATAATTCCAAAACACTTAGGATTTCAATTAGAGCCAATCTTCCCACTAAAAAAAAATGCTCAGATGCGACAGTGCTTCGCTGTAATTACGAGCCCCCCCCCTCTCTCTCTCTCTCTCTCTCTCTCTCTTTTTTTTTTTTTTTTTTTTTTTTTTTTTTTGCTCATTAATTCGCCTCTCATTATTTTACACCCAAATGCCAAAGACAAGTGTTAACTCACATCCATATACAGTAAAACCTGGTTAAATCTCGCACAACCGGACCGGGATAAAAGAAAGACATGTCGAATTAAGTGCTACGGTCCGGTTAGCACTCAGCACTTTTTAGCCGGTTACGTTTTGGCCCGGTTTTTTGTCGATCTTCTTTATACAGGAGCACAGCACACTGTGCCCGTCGAAAGTTTTAGCGTTTTGTCTAATCAATTGGATTAACTGATGTTGGTTTGAGTCGTCTATATAATTATTTATTCTATTGTGGGGGGAGGGGGGAGGGGCACACCCTGGAGGGGTGGGGAAGAAACAGTCGGGCGCCCAGGATAAAGATATATATAACCTGGAAATCCTTAGGGGGTTGCCCGGGCTCCTAGGGCCTGAGATATGGGGCCCGCGCCGAAATCTGAGGGCCTCGCCCCAGCGCTTACTTGCAGCGCTTACCACTATGCCCGCGACTGTTCGTTAGCACCAAGAGGCCCCTCTCCCGAACGTCCGTCACGAGGTGGACGGGGGCGGCATTCACTTGAAGGAATATCTGTTGCCTGCCAATCAAAGAGGCTACAAGAAGGAACAATGATGTTTTATTTATAGTTCGTGTGCATAAAAAAAATGGATTTATGCTGCATATAGCAACCACAAAAAGTACAAAACTCGCACAAAAAAAAATAAAGATAAAATAAAAAGAGGCAGAGAGAGACCTAGAAGGAGATTAATAAAAGATCGGTTAAAAGAAGACCCAAGAGGAGGAACAACTAAAAGACAGAAACAGATGCAAAAGTATGCGAGGCGAGCGTCTGAGACTGACGTGAATACATCCCCTAATCAATTCTGACTTTCCCTTGCTACAAACACCCCCTCCCCCCTCCAACCCCCCCCCCCCCCCGCCCTCCCCCCTCCACCTATAACTTGCATCAAATCGTAATTGCCAGCCCACAAAGAAACAAATTACACAAACGTCGAATCAATTACCAAAGATATATCAATTGTACGACTTGGCACGCAAATGGAATATTGATACATTTCTTTTCTTCTGTGTTTTCCCACTGCCTGATTCTTTTTCTTTCTTCTTTTTTTTCAACCTTTTGTTTCCTTTTTTCTTTTCATCCAGCCTGTGTTTAGGTTGTAGGGGATGTTTTGGAAATGCGCTGATCCTATTACGACAATAAAACAATAATCTCTCGGCTCTAACTTTTTAGTCAAAACCAATCAAGACTTGAAGAAAAATGTTACCTGTGGAAATAAAAAAAATCTCAGCTGCATTCCGGTTTATTCCGATATTTTTCTGCGGTATGGCAGAGGATTCCGGTTTCAATGTTTGGTTCAAATCCCGGTTTGTTTTTTTTGTTTGTTTGTTTGTTTGTTTGTTTGGTTTTTTTTTAATCAAACTGTCAATCTTTCGTCACAGAAACAGACAGCACGTTTTTTCACAGAAATAGTCACAGAAATAGTCACAGAAATAGTCACAGAAAACAGAAACGTCACAGTTTGTGGGTGTTCCGTCACAAAAGTAGACACGTCCCTGGCTTGTATGGGCTTCGTCGCTTTGGACAAATACACTGTCCACCTGGTTTTGTCTTCTTTTTTTGTTTTTTTTTTGTTTTTTTTTGTTTTGTTTTTTTTTTTTTTTGTTTTTTGTTTTTTTGTTTGTTTTTTTTTGTAAATCAGCACCCCTCCTCCTCAACATCCCTACCCCCATTCCCCCCCCCCCCACTCCCCCCAACTCCCAGTTGGTTAGGTAGCACGCCCTAGTTCAACCCCCAACCCCTGGCCACTCTAAAAATAGCAATATGCCGTGATGAAATGACGACGCAATTTGTGACAGTCAAATAAAATTACTGTACTCAAACACGCCAAAGTGCTCCGAGCCTGATCTTAAACTAATGAAGTTTTCTGACCACAGAAGAAGACGAAGCAGCAAATCAATCTGCTTTTTGAAGGCATTGTATAGAGTTTCTTTTTTTTTCATACAAGTAGATAGAAGCTGAAGAACCTGACACTCATGACAACAATTTTGAGGGATTATATTATATATAAGATTGGTAATAGAAACGGTCAAGTTTCAAGTTCTGAGGCTGGAAAAGACTGATATCTTCATCAATTCCAGCGTCAGTTTTTTTTTTTTATTTTCAGCGTTTCTGATTCATTTACCGTCCGTTTTCCGCCCGCTTTGACTTCTGTACTTTCCGTTCATCCCCCGCAAGACTTGTTACGCAACCGCCCCCTCCCCTCTACCTCTCTCCTCCTCCACAAGGACTTCTCACGCATCCATCCTCATCCGAGTCAAGGACTTCTCACGCAGCCATCCTCATCCGAGTCAAGGACTTCTCACGCATCCATCCTCATCCAAGTCAAGGACTTCTCACGCATCCATCCTCATCCGAGTCAAAGACTGCTAACGCATCCATCCTCATCCGAGTCAAGGACTTCTCACGCATCCATCCTCATCCGAGTCAAAGACTGCTAACGCATCCATCCTCATCCGAGTCAAGGACTTCTCACGCATCCATCCTCATCCGAGTCAAAGACTGCTAACGCATCCATCCTCATCCGAGTCAAGGACTTCTCACGCATCCATCCTCATCCGAGTCAAAGACTGCTAACGCATCCATCCTCATCCGAGTCAAGGACTTCTCACGCATCCATCCTCATCCGAGTCAAGGACTTCTCACGCATCCCTCCTCATCCGAGTCAAGGACTTCTCACGCATCCATCCTCATCCGAGTCAAGGACTTCTCACGCATGCATCCTCATCCGAGTCAAGGACTTCTCACGCATCCATCCTCGTCCGATTCAAGGACTTCTCACGCATCCCTCCTCATCCGAGTCAAGGACTTCTCACGCATCCATCCTCGTCCGATTCAAGGACTTCTCACGCATGCATCCTCATCCGAGTCAAGGACTTCTCACGCATCCATCCTCATCCGAGTCAAGGACTTCCCACGCATCCATCCTCATCCGAGTCAAGGACTTCTCACGCATCCCTCCTCATCCGAGTCAAGGACTTCTCACGCATCCATCCTCGTCCGATTCAAGGACTTCTCACGCATCCATCCTCATCCGAGCCAAGGACTTCTCACGCATCCATCCTCATCCGAGTCAAGGACTTCCCACGCATCCATCCTCGTCCGATTCAAGGACTTCTCACGCATCTCTCCTCATCCGAGTCAAGGACTTCTCACGCATCCATCCTCGTCCGATTCAAGGACTTCTCACGCATCCATCCTCATCCGAGCCAAGGACTTCTCACGCATCCATCCTCATCCGAGTCAAGGACTTCTCACGCATCCATCCTCGTCCGATTCAAGGACTTCTCACGCATCCATCCTCATCCGAGCCAAGGACTTCTCACGCATCCATCCTCATCCGAGTCAAGGACTTCTCACGCATCCATCCTCGTCCGATTCAAGGACTTCTCACGCATCCATCCTCATCCGAGCCAAGGACTTCTCACGCATCCAACCTCATCCGAGTCAAGGACTTCTCACGCATCCATCCTCACCCGAGTCAAGGACTTCTCACGCATCCATCCTCGTCCGATTCAAGGACTTCTCACGCATCCATCCTCATCCGAGTCAAGGACTTCTCACGCATCCATCCTCATCCGAGCCAAGGACTTCACACGCATCCATCCTCATCCGAATCAAGAACTGCTAACGCATCCATCCTCATCCGAGTCAAGGACTTCTCACGCATCCATCCTCATCCGAGTCAAGGACTTCTCACGCATCCATCCTCATCCTAGCCAAGGACTGCTAACGCATCCATCCTCATCCGAGTCAAGGACTTCTCACGCATCCATCCTCATCCGAGTCAAGGACTTCTCACGCATCCATCCTCATCCGAGTCAAGGACTTCTCACGCATCCATCCTCATCCGAGCCAAGGACTGCTAACGCATCCATCCTCATCCGAGTCAAGGACTTCTCACGCATCCATCCTCATCCGAGTCAAGGACTGCTAACGCATCCATCCTCATCCGAGTCAAGGACTTCTCACGCATCCATCCTCATCCGAGTCAAGGACTTCTCACGCATCCATCCTCATCCGAATCAAGGACTTCTCACGCATAAATCCACATCCGAGTCAAGGACTTCTCACGCATCCATCCTCATCCGAGTCAAGGACTTCTCATGCATCCATCCTCATCCGAGTCAAGGACTTCTCACGCATCCAACCTCATCCCAATCAAGGACTTCTCACGCATTCATCCTCATCCGGGTCAAGGACTTCTCACGCATCCATCCTCATCCGAGTCCAGGAATTCTCATGCATCCATCCTCATCCGAGCCAAGGACTTCTCACGCATCCATCCTCCCCCCTTCATTCCACCTCTCCCCCCTCAATGACTTCAAACACATCCATCCTCCCCCTCATTCCACCCCCTCCCCTTCGACAAGGACTTGTCACGCATCCATCTTCATCAGAGTCAAGGACTTCTCACGAATCCTTCCTCATCCGAGTCACAGACGACACCATCTCATTTTGCTTAACCCTCTTAAAACCGTCAAACAAACAAAAAATGGCGTTATTTTTTCACCGTAACGCGGATGAGTTATTATTGTTTTTATCTGTGCTTGAGATTTACCCTGTGATGGCCATCTCAGACTCACTGATAAGGGGATGGGTGGGGAAGGGGGAGGGACGGGAGGGGGGAGGGGGGCACTGTGATATCTATAAATGGGAAACCTAGAAAGCATAGTCGATAAAGAGGCGTGTTCCAGACCTTCGCTGTCAGTCACTCACTGATAAGGAGGTGGGTGGGGAAGGGGGAGGGACGGGGGGAGGGGGGACGGGGGACGGGGGCACATATTGATATCTATCTATGAGAAACCTTGAGAGCATAATCCACAGACTCGCGTTCGAGACCTTCGCTGTCATTGACAACCGGCAGCAACACGACAAAAATATCAGCTCCGCAAATTCGTACACAAGAAACAAATTATAAGAATTAAACAGCAAAAAAATACACTGAAAAATATATAAAAATAAACCGGTATGTCCATGGACATCGTGCCCAGCTGTAAGAGCAAAGCCAAAATACAAAGCCAGGTGGAAGATTACCAGGTCACATTCCAGCCAAATTTCAAAACAAACGAACCAGAAATGTAGGAGGAGTAGCATTTTGACAAATTATTTACACATACACACACACATACACACACACACATACATACACACAACGGACGACGGATAGGCCACAAGTGATGGTAACAGTGGGTTGGGGCGAAAATTAATAAATTTCCTGGTAAAATAAAAATTAAATAAAATAAAACTGTGATGTTAAAATCCACAGGAAAATTTAAAAAACGATGGAACGACTATTCAGCAAGCAGACATAAGTAAACGGGAGAATGGCAGGCAAGACACCCACATGTCAGCCAAAAATACTCCTCTATTATCAGCTGCTTCTCGAAGCGACGCCCAAAGACGAACACGTCTCTTAATGTCACACAGCTATGTGCACTTTGAAAGGATGGATTACGTGCCAAACAAGAAGTTTATGTTATTGCGCAAGGCTGCGCACGGGCTGGGTGGGGGGGGGGGGGGGGGGGGGCTGCGAGGGGTGGGGGGGGGGGCAAAAATGAAGGCGAGAAAAAAATCTATATAAAGGCTTTTATTGACTTCGCTCGGGTGATTCAATAATTTGTCACTGTACTCTGTTTATTAGTGGTGCTGGTGTTAAAGGGATGGTTCCCTAAGTCGTGATACCGGTGCGGTCCCGCTGGGATAGGCCGTGATACCGGTGGGGTCCCGCTGGGATAGGCCGTCATACCGGTGTGGTCCCGCTGGTGTAGGCCGTGATACCGGTGGGAACTCGCTAGGATAGGTCGTGATACTGGTGGGGTCCCGCTAGGATAGGCCGTGATACCGGTGGGGTCCCGCTGGAATAGGCCATGATACCTGTGGGGTCCCGCTGGAATAGGCCATAATACCGGTGTGGTCCCGCTGGGATAGGCCGTGATACCGGTGTGGTCCCGCTGAGATAGGCAGTGATACCGGTGTGGTCCCGCTGAGATAGGCCGTGATACCGGTGAGGTTCCGCTGGGGTAGGCCAGCTTCCCGATGGCGTCCCGATGGGATAGACGGTGATACCGCTTTGTGTACCGCTTCGAGTACCGCTTTGTGTACAGCTTTGTATAACCGCATACGGCCAGCTTGGTACTTCAAGCATCGCCCCACAGGCCCGTGTGTCCTTTACGCATCGTTCGTGATGTGAGCACCGCACCACTGGCCCGTTCGTGATGTGAGCACCGCGACACTGGCCCATTCGTGATTTGAGCACCGCACCACTCGCCCGTTCGTGATGTGAGCACCGCACCACTGGCCCGTTCGTGATTTGAGCACCGCACCACTCGCCCGTTCGTGATGTGAGCACCGCACCACTCGCCCGTTCGTGATGTGAACACCGCACCACTGGCCCGTTCGTGATTTGAGCACCGCACCACTGGCCCGTTCGTGGTTTGAGCACCGCACCACTGGCCCGTTCGTGATTTGAGCACCGCACCACTGGCCCGTTCGTGATTTGAGCACCGCACCACTGGCCTGTCTATGACTTACGCATTGCTCAATGACTACAGGCACGACAAGACGATGACGTCATTATTTGTCCTCCATGACGACAGTCACGACAAGATGACCACGTCCTTATGTGTCCTCAAAGGCACAAGACGACAACTAGACGGTCAATGTCAGCATTCGGTGCGCGCCCTTGCGGGATGCATCCCCCCGCCCTCCCCCGCAACCCCCCCCCCCCAAAAAAAAAAAAAAAAAAAAAAAAAAAAACAGGAACACCTCTAGTTATTTAACAGAACAGGGCGCCCGACCCATCCATTCCTCCATCCAAATGCTATAAAAATAAAGCTTGAAAAGACACAGGAGCCACTCCACAAACATCCCTCCTCCTACTCCTATGCATTAAAAAAAATCAATAGTGTGTCTACCGCCTACAAAACCTACACACTTCAAAGCAAGAAAAATATTAAATGGAAACAAAAAAGTAAA
>CATKHT010000063.1:0-72371 GCA_949752745.1 Protula sp. h YS-2021 | reverse complement strand
GGGTTGGGTCGGGGTGTGGGGGGTAGGCAACCCTTCAATCCCTTCATTAGACCAGACACTGGTATGTTTTTGTGTTTCGTTTTGCAGTCATTTTTCAACAAGGTCAGGCGGGAGGTGTTGAGATGAGAAGAACGTCACCCTGGTACAGACAGTGTGTCCTCGTCGTCTGTTTGAATGACGTCACTGGCGGGAAGGAGTTCCTTGTTGGTGGACAAAAGGGCGACGTCAAAGTTCAGGTAAGTTCTGCAAAAAACAAACAAACCCAAAACAAACAAAACAAGAAAAAAAAACGAAAAACCCACTTGGTACTGTAGGTGTCAATATATCAATATTAATAATAATAATAATAATAATAATAATAATAAATAATAATAATAATAATAATAATAATAATAATAATAATAATAATAATAATAATAATAATAACAACAGTCAAAAATTACTGGAACAAAGAGTGAATGGAATTCTTTTAATCATGTTTCTTAGCGTTGATAGGACAAGGCGAAGTGACGGGTGTTGAGTGGACAAGGCGCGGTTGTTTGTTGTATATTTTTTTTGGCCATACCGACTCCCACTCGTGTTTGCACAGTTCTTTAATTTATTTATTTATTTTTTTGTTATTTTAGGATCTTCCGGACGTAGAGACAAAGGGCCAGATAATACCTTCCGATAAGGATCCACGATTTTTCTACCTGATTCACACAAGCGGATCAAACGTTTGCCTCATGTCAACGAAATTCCACAGTAAGTGCTAACTCCCACCCACCCACCCACCCACCCCTCAACCACCCCACCTGTCCCTCCGTCCACCCTCCCCCCCCCCCCACCCTACTCCGTGTCCCACTGCCCCGTATGCCACCAGCGTCACACAAGCGGATCAAACGTTTGCCTCATGTCAACGAAATTCGACAGTAAGTGCTAACTCCCACCCACCCACCCACCCACCCTTCAACCACCCCACCTGTCCCTCCGTCCACCCCCCCCCACCCTACTCCGTGTCCCACTGCCCCATATGCCACCAACGTCACACAAGCGGATCAAACGTTTGCCTCATGTCAACGAAATACGACAGTAAGTGCTAATTTCCGCCCAACCACCCACCCCTCAAACACCCCACCTGTCCCTCCGTCCACCCTCCCCCCCCCCACCCTACTCCGTGTCCCACTGCCCCATATGCCACCAACGTCACACAAGCGGATCAAACGTTTGCCTCATGTCAACGAAATACGACAGTAAGTGTTAACAGAATATGACTGTGCATAACAGAACTGCCACCACCCCCCCCCCACCGCCCGCCCGCAAAAAAAAAAAACTTTTTATATTGAAATATCGCCTTTAGTTACACTCTATAACATCAGGTTTATAACAATATGCTTCATAACAACGCATATCTTAACAATCCATGTCAAGATGCTGTTGTTATTGTTGTTGTTGTTGTTTTTGTTATAATTGTTGTTGTTATAATTGTTGTTGTTGTTGTTATAATTGTTGTTGTTGTTATAATTGTTGTTGTTGTTGTTGTTATAATTGTTGTTGTTGTTGTTGTTGTTGTTGTTGTTGTTGTTGTTGTTGTTGTTGTTTTAGATTGTTGCCTTGCTTCGGATGGGACTGAAGTATTTCTTAAGAAAATCGCAGATGATGTCAAAACAGGGAAATTGTTGCGAAAACTTACACGGGACGCCGACATACAGTTCAAGATTAAATATCCATAGTATTAAGAGCAATAATCCAACCACACCCCCACCCCCATCAAAAAAAAAAAAAATTCAATCGAGCAAATAAAACAATCAAATGCAACGACTATGAATTTTGTTTCGCTTTGATCACGTGATCCCCCTCCTTCCGCCCTCCCCCCTCCCCCACAACAAAAAACCAAATAAACAATGCATAATAAATATCTTTTAAGATGGTTTAACTAAAAAGAGAAAAGAAAAACATTAAAAAAACGAGAAAACATTCACACCAATTTTGAACTTATTGCAACTGACACTCTAGGAGAATAAACAAATAAGTCCATTATTCAGTCTTTTTATTGAAGAACATTCTGAATAAGTCTGCATTATGTATTATATATTAGCATTTCTCAATTAGCATTTCTCAAGTTAATATTCTTTTTTTCCCTCCTTATCAAAAGTCGAACTACGCTTCGAGGCCTACATCCATGGCGACACTTTGTACCACGTGAGCTTTTCCAGCCAATCACGTTGCTTCTTACATAAGCTCTTCCATCTTTCCCTGAGTTCTATTTTCGAAGACCCATTTTCGGTAGTCCAGCCTGGCAATTGCACTTTGTTTTCTGCACTTGCAATGCAGATATTAGAACATTTTGTAGACTTTTCTGTAGGTGGAGCACAAGCGACGGTTCCTCAAATGAAACCACTTCGGACCAATTAAAACCACTTCGGACCAAATAAAAACATTTTAGGTCAAATAAGAGCACTTTAGGCCAAAAGGACCAGTTTGGTCCAGATTCACAGGTGCTCATTTTACAAAGTTCCACTGTGTTAGCAAATTTAATAAACTATTATTGTTTATAGTGTACTTATTTATAGCATATAAAGCCCCCTCCACCTCGCCCTCCTCCTACCGCCATCCCTCCCCGCCCCCTCCCCCATCCTCACATCCTCGCCTCTCCCCGCCCCCTCCCCCTTCTCCCACCCCGCTCCTCCCCTCCCCCTCTCCCTCCTCCCCTCCCCCTCCTTACCCTCCTCCCACCCTCATCCCTCGCCGCCCTCTCCTCCACCCTCCCAATAAACCTAACTTGATACAAAAATTCCGGAAGAGTGACCAGTTTTTGAATGTGAGCGCTTCCTTCTAAATTTCCAAATATAATACTTGCGCGCCTACTCCCAGTCTATTTGCTGTCTGATGTGACCTCGAAGACTCGGTTTGCAACAAACTCACCCCAGGTGCCACTTCCTTCACTAAAATATCGCACATTAATTTCTTTATTGTGTTCAAATAAAAACAAACTCGAAAGGGCTTTAAGAAAATGATCTTCCTTTTCTTGTCTTCTTTTTTTTTTAATATGTTGCAGTTTCGAGGAGTATGAGTGACTTGGACCTTTATTTAATTATTACAACTTCAAAACTTCCTTTCAAAATGCCCTTCTTGTTTCGGTTCTTTTTTACCCTTTTTTGTTGCAGAAAATTCCTCCTGTCAAAGTTACTATAATTAGAAGCAATTAGTGCGCAAATATTAGCAATTAAGCAAGCATTCGTGTGTGTGTGGGGGGGGGGGGGGGGTTAAGGAGGCTAAAGTACAGGGGGGGGGGGGCTGTACAAGATTTGGTTGGGCGTGTGAATGATCATACACGTGCACCTGTGCGTGGCAGAGACGCAATGCTCGCGCTTAGCATCTGATAAAGCGTCAAAGAATCATGGAGACGGAGCAGACGGAGGAGACAGGGGAGACAGAGGAGACAGAGAGGACAGGGGAGACAGAGGGGACAGAGGGGACAGAGGTGACAGAGAGGACAGGGGAGACAGAGGGGACAGAGGGGACAGAGGAGACAGAGGGCACAGAGGGGACAGAGGAGACAGAGGAGACAGGGGAGACAGAGGAGACAGAGAAGACAGAGGAGACAGAGGAGACAGAGGAGACGAAGGGGACAGAGGAGGCAGGGGAGACAGGGGAGACGGAGGAGACAGAGGGGACAGGGGAGACAGAGGGAACAGAGGGAACAGAGGAGACAGAGAGGACAGAGGAGACGGAGGAGACAGGGGGGACAGAATGGACAGAGGAGACAGGGGAGATAGGGGAAACGGAGGAGACAGAGGGGACAGAGAAGACAGAGGAGACAGAGGGTACAGAGGAGACAGGGGAGACAGAGGAGACAGAGGAGACGGAGGAGACAGGGGGGACAGAATGGACAGAGGAGACAGGGGAGATAGGGGAGAGTGAGAAAATAGAGTTGACAGAGGAGATGGAGGAGACCGGGGGACAGAGGAGACAGAGGAGATAGTGGGGAGAGAGTAAACAAAGGAGACAGAGGAGACAGAGGGGACAGAGGAGACGAATGAGACAGAGGGGACATAGGGGACAGAGGAGACACAGGAGACAGAGGAAACAGAGGGGACAGAGGAAGCAAAGGAGACAAAGGGGGGGGGGCTGTACAAGATTTGGTTGGGCGTGTGAATGATCATACACGTGCACCTGTGCGTGGCAGAGACGCAATGCTCGCGCTTAGCATCTGATAAAGCGTCAAAGAATCATGGAGACGGAGCAGACGGAGGAGACAGGGGAGACAGAGGAGACAGAGAGGACAGGGGAGACAGAGGGGACAGAGGGGACAGAGGAGACAGAGAGGACAGGGGAGACAGAGGGCACAGAGGGGACAGAGGAGAAAGAGGGGACAGAGGGGACAGAGGAGACAGAGGAGAAAGGGGAGACAGAGGAGACAGAGAAGACAGAGGAGACAGAGGGGACAGAGGAGACAGAGGGGACAGAAGAGACAGAGGAGACAGAGGAGACAGAGGAGACGGAGGAGACAGGGGGACAGAATGGACAGAGGAGACAGGGGAGATAGGGGAAACGGAGGAGACAGAGCGGACAGAGAAGACAGAGGAGACAGAGGGTACCGAGGAGACAGGGGAGACAGAGGAGACTGAGGAGACGGAGGAGACAGGGGGGGCAGAATGGACAGAGGAGACAGGGGAGATAGGGGAGAGTGAGAAAATAGAGTTGACAGAGGAGATGGAGGAGACGGGGGGGGGGGGACAGAGGAGACAGAGGAGATAGTGGGGAGAGAGTAAACAAAGGAGACAGAGGAGACAGAGGGGACAGAGGAGACAAATGAGACAGAGGGGACATAGGGGACAGACGAGACACAGGAGACAGAGGAAACAGAGGAGACAGAGGAGACAGAGGAGACGAAGGGGACAGAGGAGGCAGGGGAGACAGGGGAGACGGAGGAGACGGAGGGGACAGAGGAGACAGAGGGGACAGAAGAGACAGAGGAGACAGAGGAGACAGAGGAGACGGGGGAGACAGCGGGACAGAATGGACAGAGGAGACAGGGGAGATAGGGGAAACGGAGGAGACAGAGGGGACAGAGAAGACAGAGGAGACAGAGGGTACAGAGGAGACAGGGGAGACAGAGGAGACAGAGGAGACGGAGGAGACAGGGGGGGGGGCAGAATGGACAGAGGAGACAGGGGAGATAGGGGAGAGTGAGAAAATAGAGTAAACAAAGGAGACAGAGGAGACAGAGGGGACAGAGGAGACAAATGAGACAGGGGGGACATAGGGGACAGAGGAGACACAGGAGACAGAGGAAACAGAGGGGACAGAGGAAGCAAAGGAGACAAAGGAGACAGAGTTGACAGAGTAGACAGGGGAGACAGTCTAGACGGTGGAGACAGAGAGGACAGGGGAGACAGAGGAGACAGAGGAGACAGAGGGGAGAGAGGAGGCAGGGGAAATAGGGGAGACAGGGGAGATAGGGGAGACAGAGGGGATAGAGCAGACAGAGGAGACAGGGGAGAGAGTCGAGACAAAGGAGATAGAGGAGACAGATTGGGCTGATGAGACAGGGAGGCAGAGGAGGCAAAGGAGATAGAGGAGACAGATTCGAGAGAGGAGACAGATTAGACAGAGGAGACGGAGGAGACAGAGGAGACGGAGGAGACAGAGAAGACAGGGGAGATGGAGGGGACAGAGGGGGCAGAGGAGACAGAGGGGACAGAGGAGGTAGGAGAGACTGGCGAGACCGAGGAGACAGAGGAGACAGAGGGGATAGATGAGACAGGGGAGACAGGGCAGACGGAGGAGACGGAGGAGACGGAGGAGACAGAGGAGACCGAGGAAACAGAGGGGACAGAGGAGACAAAGGAGACTGAGGAGACAGAGGGGACAGAGGAGACAGAGGAGACAGAGGGGACAGAGGAGACAGGGGAGACAGGGGAGACGGAGGAGACAGAGGGGACAGAGGACACGGAGGAGACAGAACCGACAGAGGAGACAGGGAAGACAGAGGGGAGGGAGGAGACCCTGGAGACAGAGTGGACAGAGGAGACGGAGGAGACAGAGGAGACCGAGGAGACAGAGGGGACAGAGGAGAGAGTTGAGGTAGAGGAGGCATAGGAGACAGAGGAGACAGAGGGGACAGGGGAGACAAAGGCGACAGAGGAGACAGAGGGGACAGAGGAGACAAAGGAGACAGAGGAGACAGAATGGACAGGGGAGACAGGATAAACAGGGGAAACGGAGGAGACAGAGGGGACAGATAAGGCAGAGGAGACAGAACGTACAGAGGAGACAGGGGAGACAGAGGAGACATTTGAGGTAGAGGAGACAGAGGAGACAGGGGAGACGGTGGAGACAGGAGGGACAGAATGGGTAGAGGAGACAGACAGACAGATAGAGGAGACAGATAGAAGTCTCCAGTCTTTGTAACGCATTTTAATTACTCTATATTCAACCCTTACAAGTGACAGCTTGCTGGCAGGCATTCCTTGAAGGCCCGGAACAATCACCTGGCTTCCGCATTGAGGGAATTACGGCGTGGGGAATTCCCATACTCTCACCATTGTACAACTTCAATTCAAGGTCCTGATTTCACCACATGTGTAAAGCTTGTCCTGGCAGTGCCGTATTAGACAAAAATCTGCATTCGATTCGCGGGTAAACATTAGAAAAAAATGGGAGAACACGGTCAACTGACATTCTTCGAAGGTAAAAGTCAAACAACAGGGGTTGAAAACTTCGCGTTTTCTTCAAGTTATGAAGTTCATGGGCATTTGAGTCTATTCGATCTCAGTTTAGAAGACTCGAAATTTGCGGATAGTCCCAAATGTGAGAAAAGTTCACCACCATCCAGCAGCACCCTAAAACTAGAACGGCTAAAGGAAGACGAATTCCAGGCACGCATTGATTCAGGCAAAGAAACGGAATTCCCTGCCACCGATAAGGGGGCTTCCCTTGAGGGGAATTCCGTCGGGGAGGATTCTGCGGATGGGTTGCACAAAGATGCGGTTTCCCTGAAAGGCAGAGACGTCCAAACAAGCTTTAATAATATCCCGCGGCCAGAGAAATGCTTTATACAGGTGAGTTCTTCCGGTCAAATGTTTCCTTTTTCAGTGACGTCAGAGCCCGTATAAAGTTAACCCTGAACTTTCAGTAACTATAAATATTTGGGAAATGAATAAATAAAACAGGTCATGAACAAGGCCAGAAGATAATTGCATTTCCCTTTTTTTCAATTTTCTTCTGTTGCCTGTATATTTTCGTTTGGGGGGGTTGGGGGGGGGGGGGGCTGGGCTCCAACACTCATTCCCACCCCACGAACAGCAATGACATAAAACGGCAGAGCCGAAAGTTGCGACGGTTAGCTCAGTCGGTAGAGCATCGGTCCTGTAATCCAAAGGTCCCTGGTTCGAAACCGGCCAGGGGTGGAAAGCAAGCGATCGGCTTTCGCTCAAATTGCCTCAGTTAAACGACTGCACGAGATTGTTCACCACCACGGAATTCAAAATTAGCACAATTTAGTCTTCCGGCCATCCCTTTAAAAAACGTTACGACGCTTGACAATACTGGCCGAATTATCGCGGATTTCCCGGAAGACTAAAACTATGATATTTATTTATTTACTTGTTTATTTATATATATATATATTTATTATTTGCAGCACTCGGACAGCGGTCTTTACATGTCGCTGGACGGGAACCAGCTGCAGCTGTGTGAACTGCAATATGGGGACCATCGATGTAAGCACCAATGACGTCATTCCGCATAAAGTGCTAACATCGTAGGGGCTGGGGCGGGGGGTGTGGTTAAAACTCGCAACTCTCCTTTTTATTCCCCGGAATTGGAGGTACTCGCGTACTGATTATCAAGCGTGACGTATGACTTTTTAAAATTATCCCTTAATGCAAAATGAAAATATTGAAATAATACCCCGCGTTTGACCTCAAAAATTACCCGTCCCGCCCCTTTCTTCTCCGCTTTTGCGCCTTGGACATGGTAATGCTTGTGATACCAGGTGGCCCCTCCCCACGCCCTCCACCCCCGGGCTTTTGATCCCCCCTCCTTGGACTTCACCCCCTTTCCTCTCCGCCATCCCCGCACCCCCCCCCCCCACACACACACTACTGGTTCAAATAATAATGATGACAATAATAATAATAATAATAATAATTATAATAATTATAATAATAATAATAATAATAATAATAATAATAATAATAATATTAATACATAAACAAGAATTGTCAACGCAGATGTTTCCTTTTTATTGTGCATTTGGTTTTTTAATATTTATTTATTTATGTATTTATGTATTATTATAACACAATAAAAAGGAAACATCTGCGTTGACAATTCTTTGTTTATGTATTATTATTATTATTATTATTATTTTATTTTTTTTTGTGTGTGTGTTCAGTTGTTTTTCAGAAAGGTCAGGCTGGGGGCATTGAGATGCGAAAGTCGTCACCCTGGTACAACCGATGCGTCATCGTCGTTTGCATCAATGACGTCATAGGCTCCAGAGATTTCCTGGTTTCCGGAGCGGAGGGAAGACTAGGAGTTCAAGTAAATTCCCTTAGTTTCTTCTGGATCTTGTCGTGGGACACCCCAGCCAGCTGAAGATGAACCTTAAGTACATACATATAGCAAAGAATGTCCAGAGACATTGCAGGCAGCTAAAACACTTTTAAAGTTTCTCAAAGCCCAAAATATGTTAAGGAAACCCCTGGGAAACATCCTTCAAAGTCTGGATCTGGATAATCAAAACGAAAAAAGGAGATTCAGTTTTTAAAATGACAGCGATATATATATATATATATTTTAAAATGATTAAAACCAAATATCGCAAATTTCGATATTGGTAAAGTTCAGTACAAAGGCCAACCCATAATCCTGTTTACATAGAAAACATTTGCAAAGTGTCAACACAATGAAATTCTAACAGACAAAAGTTTCCTTTCAAAGTTTTATATTTACTTAAACTTCTTATTATTTCATAAAAAGGGTCAAAATTTTGACATAATGCCGCCATGTTTGAAACGTGTTGTAACAAAAAAATTGAATGAGAAGAGTGTTGAAATGATTTTCCACGGCGTCAGATCAAATACAGAAATGGTCGATTTCGATGTGTTTGAAGATATAAAACAAGAATACATTGCCCTTGTATACACAGGAAAATGCCACTCCCTCTTTCCCTCCCACCCCACCCCGCTCGCAGCACTCCCACACAGTCCCTCTCCCCCTCCCACCCCACCCCACCGCACTCCCATTCCTCCCACCCACCTCCTCTCAGCCCTTCTAAAATACCCCCACCCCATGTCCCAACATTCCAACCCTCCCACCTCACCCCATCACCTCTCCAACTGCACCCCGCCCCACCCCTAGTTCTCCCACTCCTCCCACCCCTACCCCCGGGTTGACTTTAGAGGAATTACTGGGTAAAACAAACTCACCACACCCGTATGTATTTTATATCAGGAACTGCCTCGAATAAACACCCGAGAAAGCCCGATCCCTTCCGACAACGACCCTCGCTATTTCTACATGATTCACACCAGTGGCACAAACGTCTGCTTCATCTCAACAAAATACGACGGTAGAACTTTTTTCTGATTTTGTTTTATATAACATCATTCTGGTTTTTTTTTTTTTTTTTAAATTTCTTTTTCACTTTAATACATCGCAACAAAATAAGGACAATATTAATTCCACAGCTGGTGTAATTCAGGAACCTTTTGGCGGTGGACGGGTGCGGAGTGGGGGGTAGGGGAGGGGGGGGGGGGGCGGGGTCGGCGGGGTGGTTGTATTATTATTAGTGCGTGCTTGCACCTTGTGATGTGCATGTTATCATCACACCGTGCGCAAACAACCCCGTCTCTCTTTTTGTTCAGATTATTGCCTAGCCTCAGATGGCTATGACGTATTTCTCAAGAAAGTCCCGGAGCTGCGACAGCTGACCAGAGATCCACAGATACAATTCAAGATTAAGTATCCATTAAGTATCCATTAAGTATCTTCGAACTGGTTGAAGTGAAAAAGAGGGGTTTTATTGCAGCAGCTAATGTCTACACACTCCAAGCCTAACCAATGACTTCATCGAAAAATGTTGACTTATTTAGAGCGCAGAAAGCAAATGTTGACCTTTATATTAATAATTAGTGATTGACTTTTTGTGAGACAAAAAAGGTAGTTTTCACCAGTTAGGAAATATTGACCATCGTTTTGATTCCAAATAAGTCAACATATGCTTCGTTGCGTGACTTAAACGTGACTTAAACCCCACTTAAACGTGACTTAAACGTGACTTAAACGTGACTTAAACGCGACTTAAACGTGACTTAAACGTGATTTAAACGCGATTTAACTTGCTCAGCTTCAACTTTCAAAAATCTATGGATTTTTGCATTCCGACCAATAATGAAAAATGGCAACAATGGCACTTCAAAAGAGATACAAAAATTGTTATGTCTCAGTATAGAACGAGAAATTCATCTGACTTTTTACTTCTAAAAAATCATCCGAGGGTTGCAGCGGGAGTGCGATTGCCCTGAACTCCAGCGAACATTGGAAAAGTTTTTGTTTTGCCCACAAATATCCACGAATACTCTTTTTTATGTAATGTAATTTTAAAAATATGTACTGAATAAAGGAACATTTACACATTGTGTTTTATTTATTTTTATTTTTATTTTTCCATTTTTTTTTCTCTTGCGAACCACCATATGTTTCCCCCACTGCTTATTAATGAACTTCAGGATCCTAAAAATAGGATCACCAGTGGGACTGAACTAAAGTGGTCTTATTTCCCAGGTCATTCTATTTCCCAGGTGATACGGTTTCTAGCGTTTTTCATAATGCAAGGTACCTAAAACAGAATTATTGAGAAGGAAATGGGACCTCGGAAATGGGACCTGGAAATGGGACCACATCACAAATAAGACCAGCTGTCCCATTCTAGATGCTTTTACATCTGAAGAAACTCATACGTCATGTGCGGGTGCTCCTAACCCCCTACCCAACTCCAACCTTCCCCCACCCTCCCTCGTCCTCCTCTCCCATAACCGCCGGCCTACACGCTTATTTTAGTACATTGAAAACACAGCTCGTCTTGTGCGCATGTAGATCTCCATGAACTGGGTCAGATGAAGCCAAAGGTTAGAAATGGTTTACAAGTTTGGTCGATGCTTGGTAAGACTCATCTCACAGCTCATATACCGTATCGTATATCTATGGGATCTCATGCCTGGCATATCGTATTATCGTGCCGTATATTTATGGTATCTCATAGCTCACATATCCTATCGTATATCATATCGTATAGTATATCTATGGTATCTCATAGCTGGAATATCGTATCGTATATCTACGGTATCTCACAGTTCATATATTGTATGCGAACTATGAGCTACAAGTAGTATGATAATGACAGTTCTGCTGCAGTCAATCATCGTGACGTCATCAATCACGTGATCAATTAAGCCAATTAAGTCAATTAAGTCAATTAAGGTAATTAAGCCTGCTGCCACCTGTCAATCATTGTGACGTCATAATGACGTCATACTGTCTGGAAATGACGTCATCATGTCTTGAGCGGAGTTTTGGGTCACTTTGTGACGTCATACTGTCTGGAAGTGACGTCATAGCGTCTGGAGCGGAAGTGCTGTCTGGACCGGAAGTGCTGTCTGGACCGGAAGTGCTGTCTGGAGCGGAAGTATTGTCTGGAGCGGAAGTGCTGTCTGGAGTGACGTCATGATAAGCGTTAGGATAGGCGCGACCATCCATGACGTCATAATGAGGCCATAATGAGGTCATAATGAGGTCATAATGATTTGTATGAGAGTTTTCGCGCAGTCGATGATCGTCGAAGTCAATGAAGTCAAACACGTCATAGGCGTAACCAAAGCGTAACCAGGGTGATAATGACGTCATCAGTCACGTGACCAATGAAAAGCCAATGAAATTAAAGAAGACAATGAAGCCCCGCCCACTTTCTGTCTATCATACTGTCTGGACCGGAAGTGACGTCATAGGCGTGGTCATGGTAACGAATTGAAACTTTGTAAACAAAAGTGAACTTTGTAAAAAAACTGTGTAAACAAACTTTGTAAACAAAATTTGTAAATAAACTTTATAAACAAAATTTATAAACAAACTTTATAAACAAAATTTGTAAACAAACTTTATAAACAAAATTTGTAAACAACATTTGTAAACAACATTTATAAACAACATTTGTAAACAAACTTTGGTTATTTACATAATTGAAACTCATAGAAACTTGGTAGACAAACTTTGTAAACAAACTTTATAAACAAAATTTGTAAACAAACTTTAGAAACAAAATTTGTAAACAAAATTTGTAAACAACATTTGTAAACAACATTTGTAAACAAACTTTGGTTATTTACATAATTGAAACTCATTGAAACTTTGTAAACAAACTTTGTAAACAAACTTTGTAAACACAATTTGTAAACAAACTTTATAAACAAACTTTGTAAACAAAATTTGTAAACCAACTTTGGTTATTTGCATAATTGAAACTCATTGAAACTTTGTAAACAAACTTAGTAAACAAACTTTTTTTTTTTTTTTTTTTTTTTTTCATTTCCCACACTCACTCTCTCCACACACACACACCACGACTGGGCGTTTTAAGCCGCATAGGTATTTCAACCTTCTGATGGCAACTTTTTCCCCACACTCTCTCCACACACACACACACACACACACACACACACCACGACTGGGCGTTTTAAGCCCCATAGGTATTTCAACCTTGTGATGGCAACTTTTTCCCCACACTCTCTCCACACACACACACACACATACACACACACACACACACACACAATGCAGTGCTGTTTGAAATGCAGTGTTTACTTGAAATGGCGTCATACAACCTGCAATCATCAGCAGCAGCATTTCGTCATCAGTGCAATCAGACTGCGTAATCAGACTTCGTCATCAAACAACGTAGACAGCGGTGTCAGGCTTTGTTGTTTTTCTGAGGCAGCAGTGTCTAGCTGCTTGGAGTTGCAGTGTGACCCTAAGTGTTATGATTGACGGATTTGCATGAAACTTTCACTGTTTGATTCAGTTTTATATCTAGTGTTCACATGGTCATGGACTGGTTGCGCAGCTGGCTGGGGAAGAAAACAACGATGTTGAAGTAGAAGCTATCATAGCAAGTGGAATTAGGACCTGTTCTTGTGTAAAAGCTTTGTAGGAAATTTATCGAGAAAGGTCGTGAGGGTGTAATACGTCAACTACCAGCTCTATGACACGAAGGAGGATACGAAAAAATAAAAAGCTTTGTAGGAAACTTATTGAGAAATGTGATTTAAAAATGGAAAGAAAAACAACGATTTAAAAAATGGAAAGAAAACAACGATGTTGAAGTAGAAGCTATCATAGCAAGTGGAATTAGGACCTGTTCTTGTGCAAAAGCTTTGTAGGAAACTTATCGAGAAAGGTCGTGAGGGTGTAATACGTCTCAACTATCAGCTCTATGACACGAAGGAGGATACGAAAAAATAAAAAGCTTTGTAGGAAACTTATTGAGAAATGTGATTTAAAAATGGAAAGAAAAACAACGATTTAAAAAATGGAAAGAAAACAACGATGTTGAAGTAGAAGCTATCATAGCAAGTGGAATTAGGACCTGTTCTTGTGTAAAAGCTTTGTAGGAAACTTATCGAGAAAGGTCGTGAGGGTGTAATACGTCTCAACTACCAGCTCTATGACACGAAGGAGGATACGAAAAAATAAAAAGCTTTGTAGGAAACTTATTGAGAAATGTGATTTAAAAATGGAAAGAAAAACAACGATTTAAAAAATGGAAAGAAAACAACGATGTTGAAGTAGAAGCTATCATAGCAAGTGGAATTAGGACCTGTTCTTGTGTAAAAGCTTTGTAGGAAACTTATCGAGATAGGTCGTGAGGGTGTAATACGTCTCAACTATCAGCTCTATGACACGAAGGAGGATACGAAAAAATAAAAAGCTTTGTAGGAAACTTATTGAGAAATGTGATTTAAAAATGGAAAGAAAAACAACGATTTAAAAAATGGAAAGAAAACAACGATGTTGAAGTAGAAGCTATCATAGCAAGTGGAATTAGGACCTGTTCTTGTGTAAAAGCTTTGTAGGAAACTTATCGAGATAGGTCGTGAGGGTGTAATACGTCTCAACTATCAGCTCTATGACACGAAGGAGGATACGAAAAAATAAAAAGCTTTGTAGGAAACTTATTGAGAAATGTGATTTAAAAATGGAAAGAAAAACAACGATTTAAAAAATGGAAAGAAAACAACGATGTTGAAGTAGAAGCTATCATAGCAAGTGGAATTAGGACCTGTTCTTGTGTAAAAGCTTTGTAGGAAATTTATCGAGAAAGGTCGTGAGGGTGTAATACGTCTCAACTACCAGCTCTATGACACGAAGGAGGATACGAAAAAATAAAAAGCTTTGTAGGAAACTTATTGAGAAATGTGATTTAAAAATGGAAAGAAAAACAACGATTTAAAAAATGGAAAGAAAACAACGATGTTGAAGTAGAAGCTATCATAGCAAGTGGAATTAGGACCTGTTCTTGTGCAAAAGCTTTGTAGGAAACTTATCGAGAAAGGTCGTGAGGGTGTAATACGTCTCAACTATCAGCTCTATGACACGAAGGAGGATACGAAAAAAAAAAGCTTTGTAGGAAACTTATTGAGAAATGTGATTTAAAAATGGAAAGAAAAACAACGATTTAAAAAATGGAAAGAAAACAACGATGTTGAAGTAGAAGCTATCATAGCAAGTGGAATTAGGACCTGTTCTTGTGTAAAAGCTTTGTAGGAAACTTATCGAGAAAGGTTGTGAGGGTGTAATACGTCTCAACTACCAGCTCTATGACACGAAGGAGGATACGAAAAAATAAAAAGCTTTGTAGGAAACTTATTGAGAAATGTGATTTAAAAATGGAAAGAAAAACAACGATTTAAAAAAATGGAAAGAAAACAACGATGTTGAAGTAGAAGCTATCATAGCAAGTGGAATTAGGACCTGTTCTTGTGTAAAAGCTTTGTAGGAAACTTATCGAGAAAGGTTGTGAGGGTGTAATACGTCTCAACTACCAGCTCTATGACACGAAGGAGGATACGAAAAAATAAAAAGCTTTGTAGGAAACTTATTGAGAAATGTGATTTAAAAATGGAAAGAAAAACAACGATTTAAAAAAATGGAAAGAAAACAACGATGTTGAAGTAGAAGCTATCATAGCAAGTGGAATTAGGACCTGTTCTTGTGCAAAAGCTTTGTAGGAAACTTATTGAGAAATGTGATTTAAAAATGGAAAGAAAAACAACGATTTAAAAAAATGGAAAGAAAACAACGATGTTGAAGTAGAAGCTATCATAGCAAGTGGAATTAGGACCTGTTCTTGTGCAAAAGCTTTGTAGGAAACTTATCGAGAAAGGTCGTGAGGGTGTAATACGTCTCAACTGATAAAGTACGCGTCTGTTCGAATGACGTCATCATGACGTTATAATGATGACGTGATAACGTCATAATGACGTCATGATGACGTCATAATGACGTCATGACGTAAGCCTCTGCTAAGCTGCATAACTCTCGACGTAGACAACATGTTCAACAACATTTTTGAACATGTTGAACATGTTGTTCAACAAGTTGTATATAAGGCTATGTTTAAAGACTTTTTTCATCATTTGAAAAGTGCATGTTGAACCGTAAGGATGTATAAATGCAACATTTGTTTGAAATCTTACAATTGGCCACAAAGTCTTAAAAGGCACTTAAAGAATGCTCACACTTCAGAAGAAGAAGAATTGGAGATAGATGTGGAAAACCCTGTAAAACCACCTATCACTGAAACTTTAGATGAGTCTTCTATGGAAAGTCAAAGCGTCAACATGACTGAAAAGAATGCACATGCTTGTACAGAATGTGGTGCGTTATACAACAGTCAAGAAGCTATGTTCAAACATATGGAACATTGTGGTGAGGGTGATGATGACAGCAGCTCTGAAAGTGAGTCAGAAACAGACTCTGAAAGTGAGTCAGAAACAGACTCTGTTTGGTATGATATGGTTCAAGAAGTCTACGATGAATTTGATACCAAATTTCAAGAAAAGGTTTCAGAATATGAAGAACAAGGGCTTGAAGATGCGCGTGACATAGCACGTGATGACTTTCGACCCATTTATAAGCGTCGACTTAAACAACTTTTTATGAGACTATTCAAATATGCCCAACGTCTACAACAAAACGAACATTATGAAACCATTTTAGAAGACTTCAATTACTTTGTTGATGAAAAACATTACGAGTATTCAAAGGCACTAAAGGCGGCTATAAGAAGAAACGATGCATTCTTTGAAGAGCTTCTAGATGAGGAGGAGGAAGATGAAAGCAGTGACGAAGAAAGTGATATGGATGCCAGTGAACAGAGTGAAGCAGATGAAGAAAAATAGACTTATTTGACTAAACATTATAATAAAGACTTTGTAAATCAACAAATGCTGTAATATTGTTATAGATTTAAGCTGTGTGTATTTAAATGTATTAATAAACCTATTCAACATACGTCTTGTTTTTTCTTTGCTTGAACTACAACTTGTTGAACAACTTGTTAAACAGCATGTTGTTGAACATGTTCAACATGTTCAACATGTTGAACATGTTCAACTTGTGCAACAACATGTTGAGCATGTTGAACGTATTCAACTTGTTGAACATGTTGTTGAACATGTTGAACATGTTCAACTTGTTGAACATGTTGAACATGTTGAACATGTTGAACATGTTCAACTTGTTGAACATGTTGAACATGTTGTTGAACATGTTGTTGAATATGTTGAACATGTTGAACATGTTCAACTTGTTGAACATGTTGAACATGTTGTTGAACATGTTGTTGAATATGTTGAACATGTTGAACATGTTCAACTTGTTGAACATGTTGTTGAACATGTTGAACATGTTGTTGAACATGTTCAACAGCATGTTGAACATGTTGAACAACAGCTTGTTGAACAATTGTTATACAATTGCTAAACAACTTGTTGAACAATAGTTTGACGTAAAAAAAAAAAAAAATAATTCAAACACATGTTTGAATGGTGGGCGCGCGCCATTCCAACAACCCACCTATGCAAACTACTGTAAACTGAATCCAAACGGTGAAATTGTCATATAAATCCGTCAACCATAACGAAAGTTATAACGAAAGTTATCACAATTTTAAGTTAAAATGGTGGTAAAAATGCATACAGCCAGCTGCACAAATAGTCTATAACTACTTAATGTTAAAACTAAATATAAAACTGAATTAAACAGTGAAAGTTTCATGCAAATCCGTCAATCATAACAAAAGTTATTTCACTTTTTACAAAATTACAATGGTGGTAAATGTGCACATAGCTAGCTGAGTAAATAGCCTATAACCACTTAATGTTAAAACTAGATATAAAACTGAATTAAACAGTGAAATTTTCATGCAAATTCATCAATAATAACAAAATTTATTCCACTTTTTACAAAATTAAAATGGTGGTAAATATGCACACAGCTAGCTGTGTAAATAGCCTATAACCACTTAATGTTAAAACTAGATATAAAACTGAATTAAACAGTGAAAGTTTCATGCAAATTCATCAATAATAACAAAAGTTATTCCACTTTTTACAAAATTACAATGGTGGTAAATATGCACATAGCTAGCTGAGTAAATAGCCTATAACCACTTAATGTTAAAACTAGATATAAAACTGAATTAAACAGTGAAATTTTCATGCAAATTCATCAATAATAACAAAATTTATTCCACTTTTTACAAAATTAAAATGGTGGTAAATATGCACACAGCTAGCTGTGTAAATAGCCTATAACCACTTAATGTTAAAACTAGATATAAAACTGAATTAAACAGTGAAAGTTTCATGCAAATTCATCAATAATAACAAAAGTTATTCCACTTTTTACAAAATTACAATGGTGGTAAATATGCACATAGCTAGCTGAGTAAATAGCCTATAACCACTTAATATTAAAACTAGATATAAAACTGAATCAAACAGTGAAAGTTTCATGCAAATCCGTCAAACATAACAAAAGTTATTCCACTTTTAACTTACCATTTTAATGTGAATTCATGATACATACAGCCAGCTGCGCAACCAGTCCATGACTATGTGAACACTAGATATAAAACTGAATCAAACAGTGAAAGTTTCATGCAAATCCGTCAATCATAACACTTAGGGTCACACTGCAACTCCAAGCAGCTAGACACTGCTGCCTCAGAAAAACAACAAAGCCTGACACCGCTGTCTACGTTGTTTGATGACGAAGTCTGATTACGCAGTCTGATTGCACTGATGACGAAATGCTGCTGCTGATGATTGCAGGTTGTATGACGCCATTTTTCTCTAAGTAAACACTGCATTTCAAACAGCACTGCATTGTGTGTGTGTGTGTGTGTGTGTGTGTGTGTGTGTGTGTGGAGAGAGTGTGGGGAAAAAGTTGCCATCACAAGGTTGAAATACCTATGGGGCTTAAAACGCCCAGTCGTGGTGTGTGTGTGTGTGTGTGTGTGTGTGTGTGGAGAGAGTGTGGGGAAAAAGTTGCCATCAGAAGGTTGAAATACCTATGCGGCTTAAAACGCCCAGTCGTGGTGTGTGTGTGTGGAGAGAGTGAGTGTGGGAAATGAAAAAAAAAAAAAAAAAAAAAGTTTGTTTACTAAGTTTGTTTACAAAGTTTCAATGAGTTTCAATTATGCAAATAACCAAAGTTGGTTTACAAATTTTGTTTACAAAGTTTGTTTATAAAGTTTGTTTACAAATTGTGTTTACAAAGTTTGTTTACAAAGTTTGTTTACAAAGTTTCAATGAGTTTCAATTATGTAAATAACCAAAGTTTGTTTACAAATGTTGTTTACAAATGTTGTTTACAAATTTTGTTTACAAATTTTGTTTATAAAGTTTGTTTACAAATTTTGTTTATAAAGTTTGTTTACAAAGTTTGTCTACCAAGTTTCTATGAGTTTCAATTATGTAAATAACCAAAGTTTGTTTACAAATGTTGTTTATAAATGTTGTTTACAAATTTTGTTTATAAAGTTTGTTTACAAATTTTGTTTATAAAGTTTGTTTATAAATTTTGTTTATAAAGTTTATTTACAAATTTTGTTTACAAAGTTTGTTTACACAGTTTTTTTTTACAAAGTTCACTTTTGTTTACAAAGTTTCAATTCGTTACCATGACCACGCCTATGACGTCACTTCCGGTCCAGACAGTATGATAGACAGAAAGTGGGCGGGGCTTCATTGTCTTCTTTAATTTCATTGGCTTTTCATTGGTCACGTGACTGATGACGTCATTATCACCCTGGTTACGCTTTGGTTACGCCTATGACGTGTTTGACTTCATTGACTTCGACGATCATCGACTGCGCGAAAACTCTCATACAAATCATTATGACCTCATTATGACCTCATTATGGCCTCATTATAACGTCATGGATGGTCGCGCCTATCCTAACGCTTATCATGACGTCAATCCAGACAGCACTTCCGCTCCAGACAATACTTCCGGTCCAGACAGCACTTCCGGTCCAGACAGCACTTCCGGTCCAGACAGCACTTCCGCTCCAGACGCTATGACGTCACTTCCAGACAGTATGACGTCACAAAGTGACCCAAAACTCCGCTCAAGACATGATGACGTCATTTCCAGACAGTATGACGTCATTATGACGTCACAATGATTGACAGGTGGCAGCAGGCTTAATTACCTTAATTGACTTAATTGACTTAATTGGCTTAATTGATCACGTGATTGATGACGTCACGATGATTGACTGCAGCAGAACTGTCATTATCATACTACTGCTACAAGTCCTCTTAATTGAGCACGTAACTACTAGCAGTGAGGCAAGTCTTTTTTGTACTATTTATTCTAACACCACACTGCATGTACCACTTATTATTATTATTATTATTATTATTATTATTTTTATTATTTTTATTATTATTATTGTTATTATTATTATTATTATTATTATTATTATTATTATTATTATTATTATTTTTATTATTATTTTTATTTTTATTTTTATTTTTATTTTTATTATTAATTTTATTATTATTATTATTATTATTATTATTATTATTATTATTATTATTATTATTATTATTATTATTATTATTATTATTATTATTATTATTATTATTATTATTATTATTATTTAGCACCATTTATACCCTGCTTGACAGAACTAAGTGGTCAACAATGACATTTAAATAAATTATAATAAAATTTCTTTTACTGATACTGTGAACTGCAATACTAAAATGAATATAGACTAGATTGAAACACTAATACTGATAGAAATACTAACATTTATAGGCACTTTTAAAAAGATGTGTTCTGAGTGAGCGTTTAAAGGTGCTCAAACAAGATTGATTTCTTATATAAAAAGAATTTCACAAAGCCTGGGACACCTAGCACTAAATTCCGCGTTCACCATGCTTATTTTTGAAGCTAGGCTCAATGAGCTTAAGATTGTCAGAATTGCGCAAAGATACAGAAGGTTCGGGTTGCCTTATAAGCATATCAGAAATGTACTTTGGGGCTGCTCCATTTAAACCTTTATACGCAAGCGTGAGAATCTTAACGTTAGACCTCTCAGACACTGGTAACCAATGCAAATAGTAGTAGGAAAACGACAGTTCTACCACAGCCCCCCTACCCCCCTACCCCCCTACCCCCCTACCCCCCACCCCCTACCCCCCCCCGGGCTAAGAAAATTTTGCGATTTCAGCATAGTTATATGTTTCAGACGATTCTGAACAACTTCGGTTTTGAGGACACCCCCCCCCCCCCTCTTACTTAAAATTGCGATAACTTTCGTTATAGTTGACCGATTTGTATCAAAATTTCACTGTTTGATTCAGTTTTATGTAAACTTTTATTATAAAGTAATCATAGGCTAGTTGCGCAGCTGGCTGTATGCATATTTATAGCATGTAGCCATTTTAACTTAAAACTGGGATAACTTTTGTTATACTTGACCGAATTACCTGGAAATTTCGCTGTTTGATTCAGTTTTCTATCTAGTTTTGACATAGTCATGGGCTATTTGCACAGCTGGCTGTATGCATATTTATAGCATGTAGCCATTTTAACTTAAAACTGGGATAACTTTTGTTATACTTGACCGAATTACCTGGAAATTCCGCTGTTTGATTCAGTTTTCTATCTAGTTTTGACATAGTCATGGGCTATTTGCACAGCTGGCTGTATGCATATTTATAGCATGTAGCCATTTTAACTTAAAACTGGGATAACTTTTGTTATACTTGACCGATTTACATGAAAATTTCACCATTTTGTTCAGTTATTTCTTGTGTTATTTCGCGGATGAATACCATTTTGGCTTGACCGCTAGATGTCTCTGCTGTACAGCTCTGCAACTGCATGTGAGACATTCTGCTGAGTCAGCAATTTTAACGAGTTTGAACAAGTTACACACCATATTTTGATTGCATCGAAGTAGTATAAAAGCAGACCTTTTTGTTCTGCTTGGAAAAACTTGGACAAACTTTTAGTTTTTTTTTTTTATGACTCTATGACATTATGTGACAACATGTGACTGTGACATTATGTAATCTATGACATTATGTGACTCTCTGTGACTTTTTTAAACATAATAGCCATATTTCTATGTCTATTTTCACTATTATTATTATGCTAATATTTAATTAGTCATATTTCAATGGTTTTATTACAATAACCACACGCACACACAGCATAGGAATAAGTACATGAAAGGTCTCAGAGTGTGGGGAAACCAATCAATAAATTTCAGAGTGCACTCGTTCAGAGCGTGGGAACGATCAATAATTTGAGAAGGAATGGGATTTTCCCTACTTTAAGTCCAATGTTATGTTTTATGTTATAGTAGTTGGAAAATGGTGCAAACTTCAGCAAATGTAGTTTTTGACAACATATGATATATAAAATAAGTTTTAGCATTTTACCATGGTACTTTTTCAAATATTCTAAAGTCATAGTGTTGCAGAAATGGTGGTTCTAGACCAACTTTAACAAATTTAGTTTTTCACGTTTCAAACAATTCTACCACTTGGTTGGTGGGTTGATTGTTGGAAAATGGGAAGTGAAAATGTGGATAGTTATGTAGGAAAACTGCGCCCATTCAAACATGTGTTCGAATGGCAAGCCCATTTAAAAGACGTGTTCGAATGGCAAGCCCATTCAAAACACGTGTTCGAATAATTTTTGGAAGATATTAGGTCGTGGTACTGTTCAACAAATTGTTCAACATGTTCAACATGTTCAACATGTTGTTGTTCAACATGTTCAACATGTTGTTGTTCAACATGTTCAACATGTTCAACATGTTGTTCAACATGTTCAACATGTTGTTCAACATGTTCAACATGTTGTTCAACATGTTCAACATGTTGTTCAACATGTTCAACATGTTGTTCAACATGTTGTTGTTCAACAAGTTGTTCAACATGTTAAACATGTTGTTGTTGTTCAACAAGTTGTTGTATATAAAGCTATGTTTAAAGACTTTCTCATCATTTGAATAGTGTAGGTTGAACCGAAAGGATGCATCAATGCAACGTTTGTTCAAAATCTTACAACTGGCCACAAGGGCAAACGTGGTAAAGTTATTTCTAAACATATTAAGTCAACTCACTATAAAGTATAAAAGGCAGCCGCCCTCAGACCTAACACACATTCTGTATCAAGATACTGAAGTGTGAACATGTCTGGAGTGAGCGATCAACAACTACCATCTATTACAATGCCTGTAGAAAAGTCTGAGACAATGCCTGCAGAAAATTTTATGGTAAAGCCTGAGACAATACCTACAGCAAAGTCTAAGGCAATGCCCATGGTAAAGTCTAAGGCGAAGTCATGTCAGCAGCGTCAAAAGCGACCACATCTTAGAAAGAGAAAAAGAGATGAGTTACCAGCTATGACGCCGCCGTGTAAAAAGCGAAAAATTAAGACAGAGCCTAAAATGAAGCGAGAACCAGAGTGTAAAGCTGCTACCACCATGAAGAAGATGGGTGTAGACGATTTACCGGTTATGATACCTATTAATGGAGAAATATATATTAAATTGGGGAAATATCAACAGAAAGTGATGGTTAACATTCGTGAATATATTACGGATCATACATCTGGGAGGTTACATCCTACCAAGAAGGGAATTTTGTTGTCATTGAACGATTGGCACATGCTGAAGAAGCAAATGACGTCAGTGGATCTCATGCTTCAGCAAATGGATTTGTATAAATGCAGTGACTGTCAGAAGATTGTTGAGTAGACAGCGAGATGACTGTATACATTTTCACTGCATGACGAGCTTAGTGAATGCTATGATTTCATCACCCTCAGTGTAGAAGATTGGACAAGAACTTGAAACTTAGCTTTTACTCATATGGATATATACATTTGATATGTAGTTCAAATAAAATTGTCTTCATATGTAGGCTATGAAATTAACATGATGTATGTTAATGTGAAGGTTTTGTGAATCTGCACATGTATTAACATAATATGTATTTGAAATAGTTTTGTTTGTATCATAATTGTACATATTTGCGATATTCAATAAAAACACATATGATGCTTTTCAACTTTTAATTTTTCTCATACAATACTTGAATATAATACATAATAATACAAAATTAACTATAATACCTAATATATGATATATGGTTTACGGGTCAATTAAAACCACGTCAGGAACCTTGCGACTTTATATGTTGCAAAGCAAGACATATATTAATACACAACGCTTAAGCGAATAAAATATTACAACATTTATAAAGTCTTTATCATAAAGTTTAGTCAAATAAGTCTATTTTTCTTCATCTGTTTCACTCTGCTCACTCTCCATGTCCCTTATTCATCACTGCTGTCATACTCCTCTTCCTTATCTAGTAGCTCTTCAAAGAATGCATTGTTTTTCCTTATAGCCGCCTTTAGTGCTTTTGAATACTTGTAATGTTTTTCATCAACATGTTGAACATGTTGAACAACATGTTGAACATGTTGAACATGTTGAACAACATGTTGAACATGTTGAACAACATGTTGAACATGTTGAACAACAACATGTTGAACCCCCCACCCCCCATAACTTTTGTTATACTTGACCGAAAAACCTGGAAATTTCGCTGTTTGATTCAGTTTTCTATCTAGTTTTGACATAGTCATGGGCTATTTGCACAGCTGGCTGTATGCATATTTATAGCATGTAGCCATTTTAACTTAAAACTGGGATAACTTTTGTTATACTTGACCGATTTACATGAAAATTTCACCATTTTGTTCAGTTATTTCTTGTGTTATTTCGCGGATGAATACCATTTTGGCTTGACCGCTAGATGTCTCTGCTGTACAGCTCTGCAACTGCATGTGAGACATTCTGCTGAGTCAGCAATTTAACGAGTTTGAACAAGTTACACACCATATTTTGATTGCATCGAAGTAGTATAAAAGCAGACCTTTTTGTTCTGCTTGGAAAACCTTGGACAAACTTTTAGTTTTTGTTTTTTATGACTCTATGACATTATGTGACAACATGTGACTGTGACATTATGTAATCTATGACATTATGTGACTCTCTGTGACTTTTTTAAACATAATAGCCATATTTCTATGTCTATTTTCACTATTATTATTATGCTAATATTTAATTAGTCATATTTCAATGGTTTTATTACAATAACCACACGCACACACAGCATAGGAATAAGTACATGAAAAGGTCTCAGAGTGTGGGGAAACCAATCAATAAATTTTAGAGTGCACTCGTTCAGAGCGTGGGAACGATCAATAATTTGAGAAGGAATGGGATTTTCCCTACGTTAAGTCCAATGTTATGTTTTATGTTATAGTAGTTGGAAAATGGTGCAAACTTCAGCAAATGTAGTTTTTGACAACATATGATATATAAAATAAGTTTTAGCATTTTACCATGGTACTTATTCAAATATTCTAAAGTCATAGTGGTGCAGAAATGGTGGTTCTAGACCAACTTTAACAAATTTAGTTTTTCACGTTTCAACAATTCTACCACTTGGTTGGTGGGTTGATTGTTGGAAAATGGGAAGTGAAAATGTGGATAGTTATGTAGGAAAACTGCGCCCATTCAAACATGTGTTCGAATGGCAAGCCCATTTAAAAGACGTGTTCGAATGGCAAGCCCATTCAAAACACGTGTTCGGACAATTTTTGGAAGATATTAGGTCGTGGTATTGTTCAACAAATTGTTCAACATGTTCAACATGTTAAACATGTTGTTGTTCAACATGTTCAACATGTTCAACATGTTCAACATGTTGTTGTTCAACATGTTCAACATGTTCAACATGTTGTTCAACATGTTCAACATGTTGTTCAACATGTTCAACATGTTGTTGTTCAACAAGTTGTTCAACATGTTAAACATGTTGTTGTTCAACAAGTTGTTGTATATAAAGCTATGTTTAAAGACTTTCTCATCATTTGAATAGTGTAGGTTGAACCGAAAGGATTATCAATGCAATATTTGTTCAAAATCTTACAACTGGCCACAAAGGCAAACGTGGTAAAGTTATTTCTAAACATATTAAGTCAACTCACTATAAAGTATAAAAGGCAGCCGCCCTCAGACCTAACACACATTCTGTATCAAGATACTGAAGTGTGAAAATGTCTGGAGTGAGCGAGCAACAACTACCATCTATGACAATGCCTGTAGAAAAGTCTGAGACAATGCCTGCAGAAAATTTTATGGTAAAGCCTGAGACAATACCTACAGCAAAGTCTAAGGCAATGCCCATGGTAAAGTCTAAGGCGAAGTCATGTCAGCAGCGTCAAAAGCGACCACATCTTAGAAAGAGAAAAAGAGATGAGTTACCAGCTATGACGCCGCCGTGTAAAAAGCGAAAAATTAAGACAGAGCCTAAAATGAAGCGAGAACCAGAGTGTAAAGCTGCTACCACCATGAAGAAGATGGGTGTAGACGATTTACCGGTTATGATACCTATTAATGGAGAAATATATATTAAATTGGGGAAATATCAACAGAAAGTGATGGTTAACATTCGTGAATATATTACGGATCATACATCTGGGAGGTTACATCCTACCAAGAAGGGAATTTTGTTGTCATTGAACGATTGGCACATGCTGAAGAAGCAAATGACGTCAGTGGATCTCATGCTTCAGCAAATGGATTTGTATAAATGCAGTGACTGTCAGAAGATTGTTGAGTAGACAGCGAGATGACTGTATACATTTTCACTGCATGACGAGCTTAGTGAATGCTATGATTTCATCACCCTCAGTGTAGAAGATTGGAAAAGAACTTGAAACTTAGCTTTTATTCATATGGATATACACATTTGATATGTAGTTCAAATAAAATTGTCTTCATATGTAGGCTATGAAATTAACATGATGTATGTTAATGTGAAGTTTTTGTGAATCTGCACATGTATTAACATAATATGTATTTGAAATAGTTTTGTTTGTATCATAATTGTACATATTTGCGATATTCAATAAAAACACATATGATGCTTTTCAACTTTTTATTTTTCTCATACAATACTTGAATATAATACATAATAATACAAAATTAACTATAATACCTAATATATGATATATGGTTTACGGGTCAATTAAAACCACGTCAGGAACCTTGCGACTTTATATGTTGCAAAGCAAGACATATATTAATACACAACGCTTAAGCGAATAAAATATTACAACATTTATAAAGTCTTTATCATAAAGTTTAGTCATATAAGTCTATTTTTCTTCATCTGTTTCACTCTGCTCACTCTCCATGTCCCTTATTCATCACTGCTGTCATACTCCTCTTCCTTATCTAGTAGCTCTTCAAAGAATGCATTGTTTTTCCTTATAGCCGCCTTTAGTGCTTTTGAATACTTGTAATGTTTTTCATCCACAAAGTAATTAAAGTCCTTTAAAATCTTTTGATAATGTTGGCTTTCTTCTAGACGCTGGGTATATTTGAATAGTCTCATAAACAGTTGTTTAAGTCCATGTTTATAAATGGGTCGAAGGTCATAGCTTGCTATTTCACGCGGATCTTCAAGTCCTTGTTCTTCATATTCTGAAACTTTTTCTTGAAATTTGTCATCATAGGCATCGTAGACTTCTTGAACCATATCATACCAGACAGAGTCTATTTCTGACTCACTTTCAGAGTCTGTTTCTGACTCACTTTCAGAGTCTGTTTCTGACTCACTTTCAGAACTCCTGTCATCGGCATCCTCACCACACTGCTCCATATGTTTGAGCAAAGCTTCTTCGCTGTTGTATAATGCACCACATTCTGCACAAGCATGTGCATTCTTTTCAGCCATGTTAACGCTTTCACTTTCCATAGAAGACTCATCGAAAGTTTCCGTGAAAGGTAGTTTTACAGGGTTCTCCATATCCGATTCTTCATCCACTTCTGACGTGTGAACAACCTTTAAGTGTCTTTTAAGACTTTGTGGACAGTTGTAAGATTTTGAACAAATGTTGCATTGATACATCCTTTCGGTTCAACCTACACTATTCAAATGATGAGAAAGTCTTTAAACATAGCTTTATATACAACAACTTGTTGAACAACAACATGTTTAATTCAGTTTTATGTAAACTTTTGTTATAAAGTAATCAAAGGCTAGTTGCGCAGCTGGCTGTATGCATATTTATAGCATGTAGCCATTTTAACTTAAAACTGGGATAACTTTTGTTATACTTGACCGTTATACTTGACCGATTTACCTGGAAATTTCACCATTTTGTTCAGTTATTTCTTGTGTTATTTCGCGGATGAATACCATTTTGGCTTGACCGCTAGATGTCTCTGCTGTACAGCTCTGCAACTGCATGTGAGACATTCTGCTGAGTCAGCAATTTTAACGAGTTTGAACAAGTTACACACCATATTTTGATTGCATCGAAGTAGTATAAAAGCAGACCTTTTTGTTCTGCTTGGAAAAACTTGGACAAACTTTTAGTTTTTGTTTTTTATGACTCTATGATATTATGTGACAACATGTGACTGTGGCATTATGAAATCTATGACATTATGTGACTCTCTGTGACTTTTTTTAACATAATAGCCATATTTCTATGTCTATTTTCACTATTATTATTATGCTAATATTTAATTAGTCATATTTCAATGGTTTTATTACAATAACCACACGCACACACAGCATAGGAATAAGTACATGAAAGGTCTCAGAGTGTGGGGAAACCAATCAATAAATTTCAGAGTGCACTCGTTCAGAGCGTGGGAACGATCAATAATTTGAGAAGGAATGGGATTTTCCCTACGTTAAGTCCAACGTTATGTTTTATGTTATAGTAGTTGGAAAATGGTGCAAACTTCAGCAAAAGTAGTTTTGACAACATATGATATATAAAATAAGTTTTAGCATTTTACCATGGTACTTATTCAAATATTCTAAAGTCATAGTGGTGCAGAAATGGTGGTTCTAGACCAACTTTAACAAATTTAGTTTTTCACGTTTCAAACAATTCTACCACTTGGTTGGTGGGTTGATTGTTGGAAAATGGGAAGTGAAAATGTGGATAGTTATGTAGGAAAACTGCGCCCATTCAAACATGTGTTCGAATGGCAAGCCCATTTAAAAGACGTGTTCGAATGGCAAGCCCATTCAAAACACGTGTTCGAATAATATTTGGAAGATATTAGGTCGTGGTATAGTTCAAAAAATTGTTCAACATGTTCAACATGTTGTTGTTCAACATGTTCAACATGTTGTTGTTCAACATGTTCAACATGTTGTTGTGCAACATGTTCAACATGTTCAACATGTTGTTCAACATGTTCAACATGTTGTTCAACATGTTCAACATGTTCAACATGTTCAACATGTTGTTCAACATGTTCAACATGTTGTTCAACATGTTCAACATGTTGTTCAACATGTTCAACATGTTGTTGTTCAACAAGTTGTTCAACATGTTAAACATGTTGTTGTTCAACAAGTTGTTGTATATAAAGCTATGTTTAAAGACTTTCTCATCATTTGAATAGTGTAGGTTGAACCGAAAGGATGTATCAATGCAACATTTGTTCAAAATCTTACAACTGTCCACAAAGTCTTAAAAGACACTTAAAGGTTGCTCACACTTCAGAAGTGGATGAAGAATCGGATATGGAGAACCCTGTAAAACTACCTTTCACGGAAACTTTCGATGAGTCTTCTATGGAAAGTGAAAGCGTGAACATGGCTGAAAAGAATGCACATGCTTGTGCAGAATGTGGTGCATTATACAACAGCGAAGAAGCTTTGCTCAAACATATGGAGCAGTGTGGTGAGGATGCCGATGACAGGAGTTCTGAAAGTGAGTCAGAAACAGACTCTGAAAGTGAGTCAGAAACAGACTCTGAAAGTGAGTCAGAAATAGAGTCTGTCTGGTATGATATGGTTCAAGAAGTCTACGATGCCTATGATGACAAATTTCAAGAAAAGGTTTCAGAATATGAAGAACAAGGACTTGAAGATCCGCGTGAAATAGCAAGCTATGACCTTCGACCCATTTATAAACATGGACTTAAACAACTGTTTATGAGACTATTCAAATATACCCAGCGTCTAGAAGAAAGTCAACATTATCAAAAGATTTTAAAGGACTTTAATTACTTTGCGGATGAAAAACATTACAAGTATTCAAAAGCACTAAAGGCGGCTATAAGGAAAAACAATGCATTCTTTGAAGAGCTACTAGATAAGGAAGAGGAGTATGACAGCAGTGATGAAGAAAGTGACATGGAGAGTGAGCAGAGTGAAACAGATGAAGAAAAATAGACTTATTTGACTAAACTTTATGATAAAGACTTTATAAATGTTGTAATATTTTATTCGCTTAAGCGTTGTGTATTAATATATGTCTTGCTTTGCAACATATAAAGTCGCAAGGTTCCTGACGTGGTTTTAATTGACCCGTAAACCATATATCATATATTAGGTATTATAGTTAATTTTGTATTATTATGTATTATATTCAAGTATTGTATGAGAAAAATAAAAAGTTGAAAAGCATCATATGTGTTTTTATTGAATATCGCAAATATGTACAATTATGATACAAACAAAACTATTTCAAATACATATTATGTTAATACATGTGCAGATTCACAAAAACTTCACATTAACATACATCATGTTAATTACATAGAGTACATATGAAGACAATTTTATTTGAACTACATATCAAATGTATATATCCATATGAGTAAAAGCTAAGTTTCAAGTTCTTGTCCAATCTTCTACACTGAGGGTGATGAAATCATAGCATTCACTAAGCTCGTCATGCAGTTAAAATGTATACAGTCATCTCGCTGTCTACTCAACAATCTTCTGACAGTCACTGCATTTATACAAATCCATTTGCTGAAGCATGAGATCCACTGACGTCATTTGCTTCTTCAGCATGTGCCAATCGTTCAATGACAACAAAATTCCCTTCTTGGTAGGATGTAACCTCCCAGATGTATGATCCGTAATATATTCACGAATGTTAACCATCACTTTCTGTTGATATTTCCCCAATTTAATATATATTTCTCCATTAATAGGTATCATAACCGGTAAATCGTCTACACCCATCTTCTTCATGGTGGTAGCAGCTTTACACTCTGGTTCTCGCTTCATTTTAGGCTCTGTCTTAATTTTTCGCTTTTTACACGGCGGCGTCATAGCTGGTAACTCATCTCTTTTTCTCTTTCTAAGATGTGGTCGCTTTTGACGCTGCTGACATGACTTCGCCTTAGACTTTACCATGGGCATTGCCTTAGACTTTGCTGTAGGTATTGTCTCAGGCTTTACCATAAAATTTTCTGCAGGCACTGTCTCAGACTTTTCTACAGGCATTGTAATAGATGGTAGTTGTTGCTCGCTCACTCCAGACATGTTCACACTTCAGTATCTTGTAACAGAATGTGTGTTAGGTCTGAGGGCGGCTGCCTTTTATACTTTATAGTGAGTTGACCTAATATGTTTAGAAATAACTTTACCACGTTTGCCCTTGTGGCCAGTTGTAAGATTTTGAACAAATGTTGCATTGATACATCCTTTCGGTTCAACCTACACTATTCAAATGATGAGAAAGTCTTTAAACATAGCTTTATATACAACAACTTGTTGAACAACAACAACATGTTTAACATGTTGAACAACTTGTTGAACAACAACATGTTGAACATGTTGAACAACATGTTGAACATGTTGAACAACATGTTGAACATGTTGAACATGTTGAACAACATGTTGAACATGTTGAACAACATGTTGAACATGTTGAACAACAACATGTTGAACATGTTGAACAACAACATGTTGAACATGTTGAACATGTTGAACAATTTGTTGAACAGTACCACGACCTAATATCTTCCAAAAATTATTCGAACACGTGTTTTGAATGGGCTTGCCATTCGAACACGTCTTTTAAATGGGCTTGCCATTCGAACACATGTTTGAATGGGCGCAGTTTTCCTACATAACTATCCACATTTTCACTTCCCATTTTCCAACAATCAACCCACCAACCAAGTGGTAGAATTGTTTGAAACGTGAAAAACTAAATTTGTTAAAGTTGGTCTAGAACCACCATTTCTGCAACACTATGACTTTAGAATATTTGAAAAAGTACCATGGTAAAATGCTAAAACTTATTTTATATATCATATGTTGTCAAAAACTACATTTGCTGAAGTTTGCACCATTTTCCAACTACTATAACATAAAACATAACATTGGACTTAACGTAGGGAAAATCCCATTCCTTCTCAAATTATTGATCGTTCCCACGCTCTGAACGAGTGCACTCTGAAATTTATTGATTGGTTTCCCCACACTCTGAGACCTTTCATGTACTTATTCCTATGCTGTGTGTGCGTGTGGTTATTGTAATAAAACCATTGAAATATGACTAATTAAATATTAGCATAATAATAATAGTGAAAATAGACATAGAAATATGGCTATTATGTTTAAAAAAGTCACAGAGAGTCACATAATGTCATAGATTACATAATGTCACAGTCACATGTTGTCACATAATGTCATAGAGTCATAAAAACAAAAACTAAAAGTTTGTCCAAGTTTTTCCAAGCAGAACAAAAAGGTCTGCTTTTATACTACTTCGATGCAATCAAAATATGGTGTGTAACTTGTTCAAACTCGTTAAAATTGCTGACTCAGCAGAATGTCTCACATGCAGTTGCAGAGCTGTACAGCAGAGACATCTAGCGGTCAAGCCAAAATGGTATTCATCCGCGAAATAACACAAGAAATAACTGAACAAAATGGTGAAATTTTCATGTAAATCGGTCAAGTATAACAAAAGTTATCCCAGTTTTAAGTTAAAATGGCTACATGCTATAAATATGCATACAGCCAGCTGTGCAAATAGCCCATGACTATGTCAAAACTAGATAGAAAACTGAATCAAACAGCGAAATTTCCAGGTAAATCGGTCAAGTATAACAAAAGTTATCCCAGTTTTAAGTTAAAATGGCTACATGCTATAAATATGCATACAGCCAGCTGTGCAAATAGCCCATGACTATGTCAAAACTAGATAGAAAACTGAATCAAACAGCGAAATTTCCAGGTAATTCGGTCAAGTATAACAAAAGTTATCCCAGTTTTAAGTTAAAATGGCTACATGCTATAAATATGCATACAGCCAGCTGCGCAACTAGCCGATAATTACTTTATAACAAAAGTTTACATAAAACTGAATCAAACAGTGAAATTTTGATACAAATCGATCAACTATAACGAAAGTTATCGCAATTTTAAGTAAGAGGGGGGGGGTGTCCTCAAAACCAAAGTTGTTCAGAATCGTCTGAAACATATAACTATGCTGAAATCGCAAAATTTTCTTAGCCCGGGGGGGGGGGTAGGGGGTGGGGGGGGGTAGGGGGGTAGGGGGGGTAGGGGGTAGGGGGGCTGTGGTAGAACTGTCGTTTTCCTACTACTATTTGCATTGGTTACCAGTGTCTGAGAGGTCTAACGTTAAGATTCTCACGCTTGCGTATAAAGGTTTAAATGGAGCAGCCCCAAAGTACATTTCTGATATGCTTATAAGGCAACCCGAACCTTCTGTATCTTTGCGCAGACAATGTTAAGCTCATTGAGCCTAGGTTCAAAAATAAGCATGGTGAACGCGGAATTAATGCTAGGTGTCCCAGGCTTTGTGGAATTCTTTTTATATAAGAAATCAATCTTGTTTGAGCACCTTTAAACGCTCACTCAGAACACATCTTTTTAAAAGTGCCTATAAATGTTAATATTTCTGTCAGTATTAGTGTTTCAATCTAGTCTATATTCATTTTAGTATTGCAGTTCACAGTATCAGTAAAACAAGTTGAATTATAATTTATTTAAATGTTATTGTTGCCCACTTAGTTTTCTCAAGCGGTGTATAAATGGTGCTAAATAATAATAATAATAATAATAATAATAATAATAATAATAATAATAATAATAATAATAATAATAATAATAATAATAATAACAATAATAAGTGGTACATGCAGTATGGTGTTAGAATAGATAGTACAAAAAAAAAAGACTTGCCTCACTGCTAGTAGTTACGTGTTCAATAAAGAGGACTTGTAGCTCATAGCTCGTATGCAATATATGAACTGTGAGATACCGTAGATATACGATACAATGAGATATACGATACGGTATATGAGCTACGATATTCCAGCTGTGAGATACCATAGATATACTGTACGATATAATAAACGATAGGATATGTGAGCTATGAGATACCATAAATATACGGCACGATAATACGATATGCCAGCCATGAGATCCCATAGATATACGATACGGTATATGAGCTGTGAGATGAGTCTTACCAAGCATCGACCAACCTTGTATGAAAGAAGCTATTCGCGTCGCTGTGGTGTAAATAGCCATTTCTAACCTTTGGCTTCATCTGACCCAGTTCATGGAGATCTACATCTGCACAAGACGAGCTGTGTTTTCAATGTACTAAACCAAGCGTGTAGGCCGGCGGTTAGGGGAGAGGAGGAAAGGGAGGGTGGGGGGAAGGTTGGAGTTGGGTAGGGGGTTAGGAGCACCCGCACATGACGTATGAGTTTCTTCAGATGTAAAAGCATCTAGAATGGGACAGCTTGTCTTATTTGTGATGTGGTCCCATTTCTGAGGTCCCATTTCCTTCTCGATAATCCTGTTTTAGGTACCTTGCATTATGAAAAACGCTAGAAACCGTATCACCTGGGAAATAGAATCACCTGGGAAATAGGACCACTTTAGTTCAGTCCCACTGGTGAGCCTATTTTTAGGACCCTGAAGTTCATTAATAAGCAGTGGGGGAAATATTTGGTGGTTCGCAAGAGAAAAAAAAAATAAAATAGAAAAATAAAAATAAATAAAACACAATGTGTAAATGATCTTGTATTCAGCACACATATTTAAAATACCATTACCTAAAACATACAAATGTGCTAAAAGATTTACAAAAAAAAAATTAATTCAGAACAAAGTTTTGGCATGCTTTATACTTTAAAATTTAAAAAAAAGAGTATTCGTGGATATTTGTGGACAAAACAAAAAACAACTTGTCCGAAGTTCAGGGCAGTCGACCTCCCGATGCACCGCTCGAGTGATTCTTAAAAGTAAACAGATGAATTGCTCGTTTTACGTTGAGAAATACCAATTTTTGTATCTCTTTTGAAGTGCCATTGTTGCCATTTTTCATTACTGAGCAGAACGTAAAAATCAATAGATTTTTTGATAGTTGAAGCTGACCAAGTTAAATCGCGTTTAAGTCACGCAACGAAGCATATGTTGACTTATTAGGAATAAAAAAAACGATGGTCAATATTTTCTAAGTGGTGAAAACTACTTTATGTTATCTCACAATGAGTCAACAAGCCAATCACTAATTATTGATACAAAGGTCAACATTTTCTTTCTATTCTCCAAATAAGTTAACATTTTTCGATGAAGTCATTGGTTAGGCTTGGAGTGTGTAGACATTAGCTGCTGCAATAAAACCCCTCTTTTTCACTTCAACCAATTCGAAGATCTATGGATACTTAATCTTGAATTGTATCTGTGGATCTCTGGTCAGCTGTCGGAGCTCCGGAACTTTCTTGAGAAATACGTCACAGCCATCTGACGCTAGGCAATAATCTGAATGAAAAAAAGAGATATTATACGTGGTTGTTTGCGCACGGTGTGATGATAACATGCACATCACAAGGTGCAAGCACGCACTAATAATAATACAACCACCCCGCCGACCCCCCCCCCTCCCCTACCCCCACTCCACACCCGTCCATCGCCAAAAGGTTCCTGAATTACACCAGCTGTGGAACTAATATTGTCCTTATTTTGTTGCGATGTATTAAAGTGAAAAAGAAATTAAAAAAAAAAAACAGAATGATGTTAAATAAAACAAAATCAGAAAAAAAGTTCTACCGTCGTATTTTGTTGAGATGAAGCAGACGTTTGTGCCACTGGTGTGAATCATGTAGAAATAGCGAGGGTCGTTGTCGGAAGGGATCGGGCTTTCTCGGGTGTTTATTCGGGGCAGTTCCTGAAATAAAATACATACGGGTGTGGTGAGTTTGTTTTACCCAGTAATTCCTCTAAAGTCAACCCGGGGGTAGGGGTGGGAGGAGTTGGAGAGCTAGGGGTGGGACGGGTTGCAGTTGGAGAGGTGGTGGGGTGATGTGGGAGGGTTGGAATGTTGGGACATGGGGTGGGGGTATTTTAGAAGGGCTGAGAGGGGGTGGGTGGGAGGAATGGGAGTGCGGTGGGGTGGGGTGGGAGGGGGAGAGGGAGTGTGTGGGAGGGCTGCGAGGGGGGTGGGTGGGAGGGAAACAGGGAGTGGCATTTTCCTGTGTATGCAAGGGCAATGTATCCTTGTTTTATATCTTCAAACACATCGAAATCGACCATTTCTGTATTTGATCTGACGCCGTGGAAAATCATTTCAACACTCTTCTCATTCAATTTTTTTGTGACAACATTTCAAACATGGCGGCATTATGTCAAAATTTTGACCCTTATTATGAAATAATAAGAAGTTTAAGTAAATATAAAACTTTGAAAGGAAACTTTTGTCTGTTAGAATTTCATTGTGTTGACACTTTGCAAATGTTTTCTATGTAAACAGGATTATGGGTTGGCCTTTGTACTGAACTTTACCAATATCGAAATTTGCGATATTTGGTTTTAATCATTTTAAAATATATATATATCGCTGTCATTTTAAAAACTGAATCTCCTTATTCCGTTTTGACTATCCAGATCCAGACTTTGAAGGATGTTTCCCAGGGGTTTCCCCAACATATTTTGGGCTTTTGAGAAACTTTAAAAGTGTTTTAGCTGCCTGCAATGTCTCTGGACATTCTTTGCTATATGTATGTACTTAAGGTTCGTCTTCAGCTGGCTGGGGTGTCCCACGACAAGATCCAGAAGAAACTAAGGGAATTTACTTGAACTCCTAGTCTTCCCTCCGCTCCGGAAACCAGGAAATCTCTGGAGCCTATGACGTCATTGATGCAAACGACGATGACGCACCGGTTGTACCAGGGTGACGACTTTCGCATCTCAATGCCCCCAGCCTGACCCTTCTGAAAAACAACTGAACACACACACACAAAATAAAATAATAATAATAATAATAATAATGATAATAATAATACATAAATACATAAATAAATAAATATTAAAAAACCAAATGCACAATAAAAAGGAAACATCTGCGTTGACAGTTCTTTGTTTATGTATTATTATTATTATTATTATTATTATTATTATTATTATTATTATTATTATTATTATTATTGCTGTTCTTGTTATCATTATTATATGAACCAGTAGTGTGTGTGGGAGGGTGCGGGGATGGCGGTGAGGAAAGGGGGTGAAGTCCAAGGAGGGGGGATCAAAAGCCTGGGGGTGGAGGGCGTGGAGAGGGGCCACCTGGTATCACAAGCGTTACCATGTCCAAGGTGCAAAAGCGGAGAAGAAAGGGGCGGGGCGGGTAATTTTTGAGGTCAAACGCGGGGTATTATTTCAAAATTTTCATTTTGCATTAAGGGATAATTTTAAAAAGTCATACGTCACGCTTGATAATCAGTACGCGAGTACCTTTAACTCCGGGGAATAAAAAGGAGAGTTGCGAGTTTTAACCACACCCCCCGCCCCAGCCCCTACGATGTTAGCACTTTATGCGGAATGACGTCATTGGTGCTTACATCGATGGTCCCCATATTGCAGTTCACATAGCTGCAGCTGGTTCCCGTCCAGCGACATGTAAAGACCGCTGTCCGAGTGCTGCAAATAATATATATATATATATATATAAATAAACAAGTAAATAAATAAATATCATAGTTTTAGTCTTCCGGGAAATCCGCGATAATTCGGCCAGTATTGTCAAGCGTCGTAACTTTTTTTAAAGGGATGGCCGGAAGACTAAATTGTGCTAATTTTGAATTCCGTGGTGGTGAATAATGTCGTGCAGTCGTTTAACTGAGGCAATTTGAGCGAAAGCCGATCCCTTGCTTTCCACCCCTGGCCGGTTTCGAACCAGGGACCTTTGGATTACAGGACCGATGCTCTACCGACTGAGCTAACCGTCGCAACTTTCGGCTCTGCCGTTTTATGTCATTGCTGTTCGTGGGGTGGGAATGACTGTTGGAGCCCAGCCCCCCCCAACCCCCCCCCCCCAAACGAAAATATACAGGCAACAGAAGAAAATTGAAAAAAAAAGGGAAATGCAATTATCTTCTGGCCTTGTTCATGACCTGTTTTATTTATTCATTTCCCAAATATTTATAGTTACTGAAAGTTCAGGGTTAACTTTATACGGGCTCTGACGTCACTGAAAAAGGAACCATTTGACCGGAAGAACTCACCTGTATACAGCATTTCTCTGGCCGCGGGATATTATTAAAGCTTGTTTGGACGTCTCTGCCTTTCAGTGAAACCGCATCTTTGTCCAACCCATCCGCAGAATCCTCCCCGACGGAATTCCCCTCAAGGGAAGCCCCCTTATCGGTGACAGGGAATTCCCCTTCTTTGCCTGAATCAAAGCGGTCCTTGAATTCGTCTTCCTTTAACCGTTCTAGTTTTAGGGTACTGCTGGATGGTGGTGAACTTTTCTCACATTTGGGACTATCCGCAAATTTCGAGTCTTCTAAACTGAGATCGAATAGACTCAAATGCCCATGAACTTCATAACTTGAAGAAAACGCGAAGTTTTCAACCCCTGTTGTTTGACTTTTACCTTCGAAGAATGTCAGTTGACCGTATTCTTCCATTTTTTTCTAATGTTTACCCGCGAATCGAATGCAGATTTTTGTCTAATACGGCACTGCCAAGACAAGCTTTACACATGTGGTGAAATCAGGACCTTGAATTGAAGTTGTACAATGGTGAGAGTATGGGAATTCCCCACGCCGTAATTCCCTCAATGCGGAAGCCAGGTGATTGTTCCGGGCCTTCAAGGAATGCCTGCCAGCAAGCTGTCACTTGTAAGGGTTGAATATAGAGTAATTAAAATGCGTTACAAAGACTGGAGACTTAAGATAGGTTGGAGTGGGGGGGAGGGCGATGGCCTTATTATATTAAAACAACAGACAGTCACGTGGATTGAGCAGTGTTTGTGCTGTTTGTGTCTTGGTGGACGTGGAGTGTGTTTCAAAAAGAACACGCTACTAGCGCTACTGGCACCAAAACTTACTCCCGTTTCGTAGCACATCCTTTTTGGACACGTATGGTAACACATCCTTTTTTACACGTATGGTAACACATCCTTTTTTGACATGTATGGTAAAACATCCTTTTCGGACAGGTATGGTAAAACATCCTATCGAGGGCCTGGGTTAACGATAGGGTATAGTAGAGTAATGATATTGAAATTATATAATAATAATGGAAAATATTAATAATAGAGGTAATAAAAATGTTGTAAGGCATGTGAAAACACCAGGAAACTATACCTTAACTTGGCAAATAAAAAGCTGTTACACAGTTACACTACTTATCATTTCTAATACAAAACCTAATTTATTGTACATTTTTGATGAAGCAGATCAGTGTTAAAAACGTGGAACAAATTTTCACTCTTAAAATTAACGATCGGGCTTTCTCGGGTGTTTATTCGGGGCAGTTCCTGAAATAAAATACATACGGGTGTGGTGAGTTTGTTTTACCCAGTAATTCCTCTAAAGTCAACCCGGGGGTAGGGGTGGGAGGAGTTGGAGAGCTAGGGGTGGGACGGGTTGCAGTTGGAGAGGTGGTGGGGTGATGTGGGAGGGTTGGAATGTTGGGACATGGGGTGGGGGTATTTTAGAAGGGCTGAGAGGGGGTGGGTGGGAGGAATGGGAGTGCGGTGGGGTGGGGTGGGAGGGGGAGAGGGAGTGTGTGGGAGGGCTGCGAGGGGGGTGGGTGGGAGGGAAACAGGGAGTGGCATTTTCCTGTGTATGCAAGGGCAATGTATCCTTGTTTTATATCTTCAAACACATCGAAATCGACCATTTCTGTATTTGATCTGACGCCGTGGAAAATCATTTCAACACTCTTCTCATTCAATTTTTTTGTGACAACACGTTTCAAACATGGCGGCATTATGTCAAAATTTTGACCCTTATTATGAAATAATAAGAAGTTTAAGTAAATATAAAACTTTGAAAGGAAACTTTTGTCTGTTAGAATTTCATTGTGTTGACACTTTGCAAATGTTTTCTATGTAAACAGGATTATGGGTTGGCCTTTGTACTGAACTTTACCAATATCGAAATTTGCGATATTTGGTTTTAATCATTTTAAAATATATATATATCGCTGTCATTTTAAAAACTGAATCTCCTTATTCCGTTTTGACTATCCAGATCCAGACTTTGAAGGATGTTTCCCAGGGGTTTCCCCAACATATTTTGGGCTTTTGAGAAACTTTAAAAGTGTTTTAGCTGCCTGCAATGTCTCTGGACATTCTTTGCTATATGTATGTACTTAAGGTTCGTCTTCAGCTGGCTGGGGTGTCCCACGACAAGATCCAGAAGAAACTAAGGGAATTTACTTGAACTCCTAGTCTTCCCTCCGCTCCGGAAACCAGGAAATCTCTGGAGCCTATGACGTCATTGATGCAAACGACGATGACGCACCGGTTGTACCAGGGTGACGACTTTCGCATCTCAATGCCCCCAGCCTGACCCTTCTGAAAAACAACTGAACACACACACACAAAATAAAATAATAATAATAATAATAATAATGATAATAATAATACATAAATACATAAATAAATAAATATTAAAAAACCAAATGCACAATAAAAAGGAAACATCTGCGTTGACAGTTCTTTGTTTATGTATTATTATTATTATTATTATTATTATTATTATTATTATTATTATTATTATTATTATTATTATTATTATTGCTGTTCTTGTTATCATTATTATATGAACCAGTAGTGTGTGTGGGAGGGTGCGGGGATGGCGGTGAGGAAAGGGGGTGAAGTCCAAGGAGGGGGGATCAAAAGCCTGGGGGTGGAGGGCGTGGAGAGGGGCCACCTGGTATCACAAGCGTTACCATGTCCAAGGTGCAAAAGCGGAGAAGAAAGGGGCGGGGCGGGTAATTTTTGAGGTCAAACGCGGGGTATTATTTCAAAATTTTCATTTTGCATTAAGGGATAATTTTAAAAAGTCATACGTCACGCTTGATAATCAGTACGCGAGTACCTTTAACTCCGGGGAATAAAAAGGAGAGTTGCGAGTTTTAACCACACCCCCCGCCCCAGCCCCTACGATGTTAGCACTTTATGCGGAATGACGTCATTGGTGCTTACATCGATGGTCCCCATATTGCAGTTCACATAGCTGCAGCTGGTTCCCGTCCAGCGACATGTAAAGACCGCTGTCCGAGTGCTGCAAATAATATATATATATATATATATAAATAAACAAGTAAATAAATAAATATCATAGTTTTAGTCTTCCGGGAAATCCGCGATAATTCGGCCAGTATTGTCAAGCGTCGTAACTTTTTTTAAAGGGATGGCCGGAAGACTAAATTGTGCTAATTTTGAATTCCGTGGTGGTGAATAATGTCGTGCAGTCGTTTAACTGAGGCAATTTGAGCGAAAGCCGATCCCTTGCTTTCCACCCCTGGCCGGTTTCGAACCAGGGACCTTTGGATTACAGGACCGATGCTCTACCGACTGAGCTAACCGTCGCAACTTTCGGCTCTGCCGTTTTATGTCATTGCTGTTCGTGGGGTGGGAATGACTGTTGGAGCCCAGCCCCCCCCCCCCAACCCCCCCCCCCCCAAACGAAAATATACAGGCAACAGAAGAAAATTGAAAAAAAGGGAAATGCAATTATCTTCTGGCCTTGTTCATGACCTGTTTTATTTATTCATTTCCCAAATATTTATAGTTACTGAAAGTTCAGGGTTAACTTTATACGGGCTCTGACGTCACTGAAAAAGGAACCATTTGACCGGAAGAACTCACCTGTATACAGCATTTCTCTGGCCGCGGGATATTATTAAAGCTTGTTTGGACGTCTCTGCCTTTCAGTGAAACCGCATCTTTGTCCAACCCATCCGCAGAATCCTCCCCGACGGAATTCCCCTCAAGGGAAGCCCCCTTATCGGTGACAGGGAATTCCCCTTCTTTGCCTGAATCAAAGCGGTCCTTGAATTCGTCTTCCTTTAACCGTTCTAGTTTTAGGGTACTGCTGGATGGTGGTGAACTTTTCTCACATTTGGGACTATCCGCAAATTTCGAGTCTTCTAAACTGAGATCGAATAGACTCAAATGCCCATGAACTTCATAACTTGAAGAAAACGCGAAGTTTTCAACCCCTGTTGTTTGACTTTTACCTTCGAAGAATGTCAGTTGACCGTATTCTTCCATTTTTTTCTAATGTTTACCCGCGAATCGAATGCAGATTTTTGTCTAATACGGCACTGCCAAGACAAGCTTTACACATGTGGTGAAATCAGGACCTTGAATTGAAGTTGTACAATGGTGAGAGTATGGGAATTCCCCACGCCGTAATTCCCTCAATGCGGAAGCCAGGTGATTGTTCCGGGCCTTCAAGGAATGCCTGCCAGCAAGCTGTCACTTGTAAGGGTTGAATATAGAGTAATTAAAATGCGTTACAAAGACTGGAGACTTAAGATAGGTTGGAGTGGGGGGGAGGGCGATGGCCTTATTATATTAAAACAACAGACAGTCACGTGGATTGAGCAGTGTTTGTGCTGTTTGTGTCTTGGTGGACGTGGAGTGTGTTTCAAAAAGAACACGCTACTAGCGCTACTGGCACCAAAACTTACTCCCGTTTCGTAGCACATCCTTTTTGGACACGTATGGTAACACATCCTTTTTTACACGTATGGTAACACATCCTTTTTTGACAGGTATGGTAAAACATCCTATCGAGGGCCTGGGTTAACGATAGGGTATAGTAGAGTAATGATATTGAAATTATATAATAATAATGGAAAATATTAATAATAGAGGTAATAAAAATGTTGTAAGGCATGTGAAAACACCAGGAAACTATACCTTAACTTGGCAAATAAAAAGCTGTTACACAGTTACACTACTTATCATTTCTAATACAAAACCTAATTTATTGTACATTTTTGATGAAGCAGATCAGTGTTAAAAACGTGGAACAAATTTTCACTCTTAAAATTAACGATTTGAAATTTAAAAATAAAAGAAATAAAGAGTGTATTTATATTAGCAATCGGTTCTATGAGAGGTAAGCATTATCAGAACATTAGATAAGGGGCCAGACCTACTGCTTCTGGATAGAGCTCTAGCATGCCCACGCTGGCTCCTCCTGCGCTTTCTCCAAATATGGTCACGTGATCCGGATCTCCCCCAAATGCCCCGATGTTGTCTCTCACCCAGCGCAACGCCTGCACCTGATCCAGTAGGCCCATGTTGCCAGGAACGACCTCATCACCAGTAGATGCAAACCCTTATCAACAAAGTTGTACATAATAATTGCCAAATCAGCTGTTTTGGAAAATTTGATTCGTCCAATCAAAGGAGAGTTCTGCATCGAGCATCTTTAACACAAACTTCAGCTAGGAAAATTAATATAACCTAGTTCTTATATTTTTCATTTTTGCATGACCTCTACCCCCGGAATAGATTTCGTAAAACATTATCAATGGTATTTGCGTGCTAATTTAGAAAATAACACAAAGATCAAGAAATGAAGGCAAATCGAGTCGGACGTGAAATTGGGCATTGGTTCGTGAAATTGGGCATAGGCTCATATGGGCTATTGAAACACATATACGTTACTAAAACTAAAAGAAATATATAGATAAGAATACAATTTTAATATAAAAACGGCAATTTTCTAATCAAAGAAAAGAATGATGGTTCCTACCCATAATTCCTAATCTGTAATTAATGGTTACAACAATGACATCTTTTGTTGCTAGGAAGTAACCAGGGTAACTAAAATTGACCCCCGATTGAAAACTACCACCGTATATATAAACAAATACCGGTCTTGGCGTGGCATCGCTAGTCTTCAAAATAAAGAAATGAACATTTTTAGCTAGTAATTTTTTAACGTTTACTTCTAAGTGCTAATAATATCACAAAAGATTAAAAATATGCCAAGTTTTAGCATCTCAAAAAACGGCATGAAAAAAGTGTGCAAATAAAGGATGAGCTAGACCGAACTTTGCTAGATATTATTATTATTATGACCGTATTTATAACACGCTTACCATGGTAAAAATCCTAAGCGTTACAAGAAGATTATAAAGCAGTTATATATCAAATGATCTATATATATATATATATATATATATATATATATATATATTTATATATATATAAGGCAGCGGATAGATCCAGAAGGGTATGGTAAACAGCTTCTCGGTTATCCAGATTGAAAAGCATGTGATTAAAGAGTCGTAACAGAGCAGTTTCAGTGCTATGGTTTCTCCTATATGAGGATTGATATCTTTCATCCAAATTATTAGACGTTAAATGACTAGACAGTTGTTGGCAGATCACTTCTTCGAGAACTTTTGAGATGAACGTCAAATTTGACACTGGGCTGTAAGTTTTAAGAATTGTACCGAGATTCGGTATTTTTAATGGGGACTGATAATAGCTTGCTTGTAGGGTACTGGAAAAGTGGAGGCAACAATTGGCAAATTCACAATTCTTTGTATTATAAGATCAAGCTCATCGACGCACATCTTGAGTACGCTAGTTGGAACTGGATCACTATCACAGGATTTTGGCGATGATGACACACTGATTTTGCGTATCGTATCTTCGGATACCTTTTCAAATCTTGATGAGGGTAGACCTTCGAAGGGAGTGTCATATGCAAATGTATTTTCATCAATGTCGGGTTTTGACGGATGCTCTAATATTATTAATTTCTGACTTAAAATAGTCAAAACAACCTACTTGTAAAATCCACGAAAAAACACAGTATGCTTTGATGCGGTGGTCAAGGTCATCGAGATGTCTCTTTTATAACGTATTTAAGTCCCACAGGGCCGAAAATGAGCTCAAAATAGGTCTTATCTAACCTCATCGGGATGCTGACATATTTCCGGTTCTTGACCTTGACCGCGAAGCTCAAGATCACCGAGAGAACTCTCATGCGGGCTCTTTAGGCCTCCAACGTCAAAATTGATAACAAAATCGCTCTGTCTCTAACCGTTTTCGATATTATGGTCATCTTTCAGTTTTTGACCTTGACCATGGCCAATAAGCTCAAGGTCAAAGAGTTGCCTCTTGTCTGCTGCCGTTTATTCCCGTAGGGTAACAATTTTCGAGGTAATGATCGCTTTCTGGTTTTTCGACTTTGATCGTGACCGTCAAGGTCACAGAGGTATTCTTGCGTAATGTCTTTTAAGCCCAAATCGTCGAAAATCTCTAACGCATTTCAAAATGAATCATCCTGTCTCTAACTTTCACGGAATACAAAGATCACGTGACCTTTGACCTTCACCGTAATTGAACTTCAAGGCCAATATTCGTGTTCCTAAATTATTCTCTACTCAAACCGTATATGCTGTCACATAGGAATTTGAGACCTATTTCTACCTAATTTTTTCCGGATAAATAGGGTTCCAAAAATATTTTGACCTCAGTTTGACTTTGACATTCAAGGTCAAGGTGAATATTTGAGATTCCAGCGAGATCTTGTCACCCCATATGTCTGTAGTATCATGTCGTATGTCATATGGTCTAGGAGCAGTTGTCTAGAAACCAATTTCAGGTAATAAAACCTCGGTCCTCAATTTGACCTTGACCTAGATGGTCAAGTTAAAAATAGATTGCAATTTCAGCGAGATTTTATCACCCTTTATAGATGTACGAGGTTTCATCTTTGTACCTCAAATGGTCTAAGAGGAGTTCTCTGGAAACCAACATAACGTGAAGAAATTTAGAAAAAATGTGTAATTATTATTTGCAAACGCAGTTTGCAAGTAGGATCGAATTACACGGTGTAGTTTAAGATACAGCGATACAGTGATACAGCGATACAGTGATACAGCGATACAGTGGTACAGCGATACAGTGATACAGTGATACAGCGATGCAGTGATACAGCGATGCAGTGATACAGCTCACTGATGAAGAATTCGTGATTTTCCTAAAAGATTATTATAGGGATAGATCATTGGGCTGGGAGCTTTCTATTGGATTCGGACACACACGGAAGGCCTAAGAAAAAACCGTTCAGTAATGAGCTCATTGGCCCTCGGCACGTTTTTTGTGTGTGTGTGTGTGTGTTTTTTTTATTTACCTGTTTGGAGTAGACATTGAGGTGAAGGCAGTTCTCGCTGTATCGCGTCCACACGGGATGTGTGAACTGTATGGTGTTGAGGAGTCCCTGCCAGCAGGCGTCCCCCAGATCAGTGGCGTTGTAGACGTCATCCCACGCCTCAGGCTCCTCTGGTGGCTGCGTACAGGAGGGCTTAATATCAGTGGGCGATTGAAGGGTGGTGGGGTGGGGTTCTGGGGTTGCATTTACCCCTCCCCTGCCCTCCATCACCCCTATTCAAAAAACAAGTAGACTGCCCTACATAACTGCCGACGCAAAAACGACGTCGTTAATTTCTAAATTGCATCGGCAGCGTTGGCAGCGGATTTGAAACATCGATGAAAGATGCCAATATTACCAACGTGTACTATACGCATTTTTATACGTCTATAAAACGCATGTTTTCCGATGCTTATTCGACGTCGGAAATTCATTGATTGACGTTTTGTAGGGGACATTATGAAGAATCAATAGTGGAGCATTATGAATATACTTGAAAATAATCAATACTATAGGCTGTGTTCTGCAACACCATCAGTGACCATGTGTTCTGATTATTACCATTTTAAAATTTATTGCAAACTTTTGATACTTAAAATGATTTAAATAGTATAAATGGTTAAAATTTATAATTTTTATATCCAAAAAAGAATTTTATGTTTTATTAATTTGATTTGCGATATATTTTTTTTAATAATTTTAAGTTATCTAAATAGTATTATGTGTGACAAATATTAAGTTTAAGTATGATAAATAATTTCAAATCCTCAAAAAAATTCATGTCAAAAATTATCTTAAATTTAAACTTTAAATTTCAACCGTCTGGAATTGTAACTATGTAAAATTCTTCATTAAATGTAAAGGGGCGAGAGTTAAAATTAAATAGCTGAACTTCACAGTTTTTTCGTCTTTTAAGTAATAAAAAATTTTGAAGCCAAAAATTAATAAATGCGAAATTGGCATTGCATATATTTCATACTGGTACAAACATGTATTGTTTTGTTGTGTTTTCACTGCTAACGGACAGTCTATTTAGTATATAAGTTTTGTTTCAAGGCCTGTTCCTTTCCCACGGCCCTGACCTTAATCAGTACTTTCAGCGTTCCAGGTTATCTTCTGTTTGCAATTTCACACGTAATTCATCTACGTTACACGCGGGGGGGGGGGGGGGGCGGTTAGGGGGGAGGCACTCATCTACTGAATATGAATTATTTCACTTTTAAATACGACACTGGCACTCAGCCTGGAACACCCTAAAAGCTCCAACAAATACCTAAACCCTCTCCCGCTCTCCGAGTTTTTGTTTGTTAATTCATTTATCCTTAGAAACACATGGTGGCACATATTCTACCCTAATGCCCCTCTCCGCCTGGAACTTTCATCTACTGATAGTACCTGCAAGATAAACCGCCATTGTAATTTAGAGTCACGTAACAAAGGCAGCGGTTTCTCTGTTGACAAGAATTCGTCACCAAGGCAACACGTGCTGCGTCACAATGCTACACACGGCCGTCTGTCTGTGCGTCGCTCTTTTGTTTGTTTCTCACGCACACAGTCAAGCGAATGATCCCATCGTTGAAACAAACTACGGTGCGGTCAGAGGTACAAGTGTACCGCTGGAAAATGGTGACGTCATTGACACGTTTCTGGCCATACCTTTTGCAAGACCACAGACAGGAGCGCTCAGATTCGAAGTAAGTTTGTGTGACAGATCGAGGCTTTAAGATTAGCAAGTTATAGTTTATATTCATTTCTGTTGTTTGTTTAAAAATTCTTTTTTGGGGGGTGGGGTGGGGGATGGGGGGGGAGATGAGGGGTGCATGGAGGGATATATTATCAGCACCAGAAGCCATTAATTTTCTAATAATGAGACGAAATTTAAATAGGAAATATTGGTTGAAAATGTCACATTTCCCGTTCAGAAAAGTATGCATGTATGCATGATGGTTTTACTTACGAGAGTCTTTTTCTCCCCTCCCCACTCCCACAACCCCTCTCGCAACCCCACCTTCACGCAAATCACATTTTTATGTCATTAAAGGGAGGGACACCAAATATGGATTCCCAAACATACATCGTCCAGAGCACAAAAAGTACTTTGATAAGGCTTTGGTCGGAGGGGAGGTATGGGAGGGGTAGGGGGTCCACTTAAAAAAAGCACACAAGGAGCAAGTTCATTGGCGTTATTTTTTTGTGAAAACACGAGGTTTAACACCCTACAAATTCTTCGACGTCGGAGATGCATATGAAATGCGTCGGCAATATCGGCAACATACGTCGGAAATACGCATATTTTTTCCGTTTTGCTCATCGTTTATTAGTCGTTAATGCGCATATTTTCCGACGAAGATTTTTATGCATATATTCGACGCATATCCAACGTATTACCAACCGTCGGCTATACGTCGGTTATACGTTTATATTTCATTGCATTTCCGACGTACTTCCGATGATTTTTAAACGTATAAAATGCATATTTCCGAGGTTTTCCAGCGCATTTCCGACCAAGTGACAATCGGAAAATACGCGTTTTTTAGACGTTTATAAATGCGTATGCGCATTTGAAAAAAAAAACGTTTCTAACCTTAACTGACCCATTGAACCCTTACCAACAATTCATAATTCTCATATCCATATATACACCATAGCATATTAATATACAACATAGCATATTTATATATTGCAACTGAACACTAGTACTTACTCGGGTTGAACCGGGGACCTCTAGCATCCTAGGCGCGGAACATACCTCTACTCCACGGCGGCTGGGGCTGCCTCGGCAGTGTAATTAAGTGGTCTAACTTTTCTATTTCGTCCCAAAAAGTTTACTTCTTACATTTTCGTTTTTTGTTACCGCTGGCGCTTTTAAATTTAGTTATTTCTATTGTCTTTTCCTCCTTTATGTTTGCTGAGGGATAGTTTATTGAGGCAAATGATAATTTTAGTGTGATAGGCATAAGTGTATCCCAACCACTCCTTGAATGGATGATCATGATAAGTGAAATAAATTAATTTTTGGCTTCAAAATTCATTGCTGATTTTTTTTTATTGCTTAAAAGACGAAAAAAACTGTGAAGTTCAGCTATTTAATTTTAACTCTCGCCCCTTTACATTTAATGAAGAATTTTACATAGTTACAATTCCAGACGGTTGAAATTTAAAGTTTAAATTTAAGATAATTTTTGACATGAATTTTTTTGAGGATTTGAAATTATTTATCATACTTAAACTTAATATTTGTCACACATAATATTATTTAGATAACTTAAAATTATAAAAAAAAATATATCGCAAATGAATAAAACATACAATTCTTTTTTGGATATAAAAATTATAAATTTTAACCATTAATACTATTTAAATCATTTAAAGTATCAAAAGTTTGCGATAAATTTTAAAATGGTAATAATCAGAACACATGGTCACTGATGGTGTTGCAGAACACAGCCTATAGTATTGATTATCTTCAAGTATATTCATAATGCTCCACTATTGATTCTTCATAATGTCCCCTACAAAACGTCAATCAATGAATTTCCGACGTCGAATAAGCATCGGAAAACATGCGTTTTATAGACGTATAAAAATGCGTATAGTACACGTTGGCAATATTGGCATCTTTCATCGATGTTTCAAATCCGCTGCCAACGCTGCCGATGCAATTTAGAGATTAACGACGTCGTTTTTGCGTCGGCAGTTATGTAGGGCAGTCTAATTGTTTTTGAATAGGGGTGATGGAGGGCAGTGGAGGGGTAAATGCAACCCCAGAACCCCACCCCACCACCCTTCAATCGCCCACTGATATTAAGCCCTCCTGTACGCAGCCACCAGAGGAGCCTGAGGCGTGGGATGACGTCTACAACGCCACTGATCTGGGGGACGCCTGCTGGCAGGGACTCCTCAACACCATACAGTTCACACATCCCGTGTGGACGCGATACAGCGAGAACTGCCTTCACCTCAATGTCTACTCCAAACAGGTAAATATAAAAAACACACACACACAAAAAAAAAACGTGTGGAGGGCCAATGAGCTCATTACTGAACGGTTTTTTCTTAGGCCTTCCATGTGTGTCCGAATCCAATGGAAAGTCCCCAGCCGAATGATCTATCCCTATAATAATCTTCTAGGAAAATCACGAATTCTTCACCAGTGAGCTATATCACTGCATCGCTGTATCCCTGTATTACTGTATCACTGTATCGCTGTACCACTGTATCGCTGTATCACTGCATCGCTGTATCACTGTATTACTGTATCACTGCATCGCTGTACCACTGTATCGCTGTATCACTGTATCGCTGTATCGCTCTATCACTGTATCGCTGTATCTTAAACTACACCGTGTAATTCGATCCTACTTACAAACTGCGTTTGCAAATAAGAATTACACATTTTTTCTAAATTTCTTCACGTTATGTTGGTTTCCAGAGAACTCCTCTTATACCATTTGAGGTACAAAGATGAAACCTCGTACATCTATAAAGGGTGATAACATCTCGCTGAAATTGCAATCTAGGTCAAGGTCAAGGTCAAATTGAGGACCTAGGTTTTATTACCTGAAATTGGTTTCTAGACAACTGCTCCTAGACCATATGACATACGACATGATACTACAGACATATGGGGTGACAAGATCTCGCTGGAATCTCAAATATTCACCTTGACCTTGAATGTCAAAGTCAAACTGAGGTCAAAATATTTTTGGAACCCTATTTATCCGGAAAAAATTAGGTAGAAATAGGTCTCAAATTCCTATGTGACAGCATATACGGTTTGAGTAGAGAATAATTTAGGAACACGAATATTGGCCTTGAAGTTCAATTACGGTGAAGGTCAAAGGTCACGTGACCTTTGCATTCCGTGAAAGTTAGAGACAGGATGATTCATTTTGAAATGCGTTAGAGATTTTCGACGATTTGGGCTTAAAAGACATTACGCAAGAATACCTCTGTGACCTTGACGGTCACGATCAAAGTCGAAAAACCAGAAAGCGATCATTACCTCGAAAATTGTTACCCTACGGGAATAAACGGCAGCAGACAAGAAGCAACTCTTTGACATTGAGCTTATTGGCCATGGTCAAGGTCAAACACTGAAAGATGACTATAATCTCGAAAACGGTTAGAGACAGAGCGATTTTGTTATCAATTTTGACGTTTGGGGCCTAAAGGGCCTGCATGAGAGTTCTCTCGGTGATCTTGAGCTTCACGGTCAAGGTCAAGAACCGGAAATATGTCATCATCCCGATAACGGTTAGGTAAGATCTATTTTGAGCTCATTTTCGGCCCTGTGGGACTTAAAGACGTTATAAAAGAGACATCTCGATGACCTTGACCGTCGCATCAAAGCATACTCCGTTTTTTCGTGGATTTTACAAGTAGGTTGTTTTGACTATTTTAAGTCAGAAATTGATAATATTAGAGCATCCGTCAAAACCCGACATTGGTGCAATACATTTGATATGACAGTCCCTTCGAAGGTCTACCCTTATCAAGATTTGAAAAGGTATCCGAAGATACGATACGCAAAATCGTTGTGTCATCAGCGCCAAAATCCTGTGATAGTGATCCAATTCCAACTAGCCTACTCAAGATGTGAGTCGATGAGCTTCATCTAATAATACAAAGAATTGTGAATTTGCCAATTGTTACCTCCACTTTTTCGATACCCTATAAGCAAGCTATTATCAGTCCTCATTTAAAAATTACAGCCCAGTGTCGAATTTGACGTTCATCTCAAAAGTTCTCGAAGTGATCTGCCAACAACTAACTAGTCATTTAACTTCTAATAATTTGGATGAAAGATATCAATCCTCATATAGGAGAAATCATAGCACTGAAACTGCTCTGTTACGACTCTTCAATCACATGCTTTTCAATCTGGATAACCGAGAAGCTGTTTACCATACCCTTCTGGATCTATCCGCTGCCTTCGACACCGTGGACCATGATATTTATCTGAGGCGCTTACGATGTCTTTCGGTGTCAAAAGTAATGCATTAGCAGGGTTTTCTTATCTCAATACTCGCAGTGCCCGCGTGAAAATTGGTGGCTCTTATTCTAATGTTTTAACATTGGATTACTCACTTCCACAGGGATCCAAAATTGGTTCCCACGGATATTCCCAATATACCAATCCACTAGGCCGACTCGTCGAAGAACGAGAGCTGCTTCACCATTTGTGCGCCGATGATTCGGGCATTGAGAAAGGATTTAATCCTCGTTCCCTTGTTCACCAAATTGGTTCTCTCTCGCAAATATCGGATACTATATGTGATATCGGCGCATAGATGAGTTTGAACAAGTTGAAACTGAATAAAGAAAAGACAGAGTTCCTAATCATAGCTAGTGCCCAGTGTGAAAAACATATCAGTGTTCGCGAACTCTCTCTAGATTGGGATGTTGTTCCACGTTCTGAATCGGCACGTGCACTTGGCGTCATTATTGACTCAACGCTTAATATGAAGGCACACGTAAATTCGGTTGTTCGAACCTGTTATTTCTACCTGCGCTGGATTAGGGATGTGAGATCGAGATTAAACGAAAATGCAGCAAAAACCCTAGTTCACACATTGATTATCAGTCACATGGATTATTGCAACAGCCTATTGATCAATCTACCCACTAAATTGATAGACAAGTTGCAGCGAATCTCGAACCAGTCCGCTCGCGTCGTGAAACTATCGCGCGATGAGTGTACGAAGGACAAGTTAAAAGCGCTACACTGGCTACCTAACAAAGAAAGAATCCTCTTCAAAGTTGCTGTGATGACCCACAAAGCTCTCGATGATGCAGCGCCTCCATACATTACAGACCTACTGGAGCCGTACAGTCCTTCCCGTAATCTAAGATCTTCTGACGACAGCTTACTTGTGGAAAAACGCACAAATTTGCGCTATGGCGATAGAGCATTTCAAAATGCTGCACCTAGACTCTGGAATTCGATACCAGAGAAATTAGACGAGAGAAAGACCTTTTCGTTTTCAGAAGTCTGTTAAAAACATATCTTTTTAGAAAGGCATATGATTAGATTTCATTTTTAAATTTAGTCATTTAGTCATTGTTCTTTTATAGTATTCCACCAATGAACTTTTAGATTTTATGATTCTAAGTATATATATATATATATATATATATATATATATATATATATATATATATATATATATATATATATATATATATATATATATATACATATATATATATATATTGATCATTTGATATATAACTGCTTTATAATCTTCTTGTAACGCTTAGGATTTTTACCATTGTAAGCGCGTTATAAATACGGTCATAATAATAATAATATCTAGCGAAGTTCGGTCTAGCTCATCCTTTATTTGCACACTTTTTTCACGCCATTTTTGAAATGCTAAAACCTTTTTTAATCTTTTGTGATATTCTTAGCAGTTAGAAATAAACGTTAAAAAATTGCTAGCTAAAAATATTCATTTCTTTATTTTGAAGACTAGCGATGCCACGCCACGACCGGTATTTGTTTACATATACGGTGGTAGTTTTCAGTCGGGGGTCAATTTTAGTTACCCTGGTTACTTCCTAGCAACAAAAGATGTCATTGTTGTAAGCATTAATTACAGATTAGGAATTATGGGTAAGAACCATCATTCTTTTCTTTGATGTAAAAATTGCCGTTTTATATTAAAATTGTATTCTTATCTGTATAGTTTTTAGTTTTAGTAACGTATATGTGTTTCAATGGCCCATATGAACCTATGCCCAATTTCACGAACCAGTTCCCAATTTCACGTCCGACTCGATTTGCCTTGATTTCTTGATCTTTGTGTTATTTTTTATAACCTTTGTGCTATTTGTTATTAGCACACAAGTTCCATTGATAATGTTTTACGAAATCTATTCCGGGGCTAGACGTCATGCATGTGATCCGGTGTTCGTAAAAAATATAAGAAATAGGTTATATTAATTTTCCTAGCTGAAGTTTGTGTTAAGGATGGCGGAGCTCTCCTCGATTGAGAACTCTCCTTTGATTGGATGAATCAAATCTTACAAAACAGCTGATTGGCCAATTATTATGTACAATTTTGTTGCTAAGGGTTTGCATCTACTGGTGATGACGTCGTTCCTGGCAACATGGGCTTACTGGATCAGGTGCAGGCGTTGCGCTGGGTGAGAGACAATATCGGGGCGTTTGGGGGAGATCCGGATCACGTAACCATATTTGGAGAAAGCGCAGGAGGAGCCAGCGTGGGCATGCTAGAGCTCTATCCAGAAGCAGAAGGTCTGACCCCTTATCTAATGTCCTGATAATGTTTACTTCTCATAGAACCGTTTGCTAATATAAATACACTCTTTATTTATATATTTTTAAAATTTAAAATCGCTAATTTTAAGAGTGAAAATTTGTTCCATGTTTTCAACACTGATCTGCTCCATCACAAATTTACAATAAATTAGGTTTTGCATTAGAAATGATAAGTAGGCCAGTGTAACAGTGTAACAGCTTTTTAGTTGCCAAGTTAAGGTATAGTCTCTTGGTGTTTTCACATGCCTTGCGACATTTTTATTACCTCTATCATTAATTTCATCTATTATTATTCTATAATTTCAATATCATTACTATACTATTGCCCTATCGTTAACCCGGACACTAGTTAGGATGTTTTACTTTACGTGTCAAAAAGGCTGTTTTACCATACGTGTCAAAAAAGGATGTGTTACCCTACGTGTCCAAAAAGGATGTGCTACCAAACGGGGTAAGTTTTGGCGTCAGTAGCGTTCCGCGTGGAATACCAGTTTCGTTATAAATGTGTAGTGTGGACGGAGAGGAGGGTGAGTTTCATTCAGTAGGGCTGTTCTTTTAGAGCCACACTCCAAGTCCACAAAGGCCACAAACAGCACGAACACTGCTCAATCCACGTAACAGTTTGGTGGTTTTAATACAATAAGGTTATAAGGCGATACCGTAATAGAGCAATAATAGGGTACCATAAACCACCTTATAAGTATTCTCCTTAGGCCTATTTCATTTTGATGACTCACTTCCTTATTACCTTGTTACCTTCCTTATTTTTATCACACTTAGGCTTATTTGTCTTTGATAAGCCATTTTTGTATCATCCATAGACTTTTTTACGACAGTATATTTCAGGGCAGCACTGAAATATCCCTCTGGTTATCACGCTTATGCTCCTATCACTTGGATAAACCACCTTATGGTTATCACGCCTAGGCTCATATCACCTCAAAAACCTACCTTATTTTTATCACGCTTAAGCTTATATCACTCCGATAACCTACTTTCTTATGTATCTCCCTTAGGCTTGTTTCACGGCGCCATGTTTCAAAGCGGCACGGAGATGTCCCCGTGGGCCGTCAATTACCCTAACACCGAACCCGTGGGCTACTTACAACAAGTGGCCGAACAATTCGACTGCCCGACGCTCGACAGCCAAGCAATGATTGACTGCCTCAGAACCGTAGACGCAGAGGCACTCGAAGACTCCCGTTTCGAATGCACGGTATTTTGTTTATTGAATGTTCTTCCCATAAACAAGGCAATGGCTATTCACATCACTAGCTTTGAACTAAATAAACAGTTTCTTTTCTTTTTGCTCATTTGCATATAAACACATGTTTCTCTACCCATGCCTACAGTGTAAATAGTCTTGTTCCTCAAATAAATCTAATTAATCTAATTGTCCCTGTCCTTTTTTGCAAAACCTGCCAATCATATTTTTTGTCAAATGCGTTTCATTAGAGGCTCACTGTATTGCAATTAAGGAAGCACAATAAAGTGCCAAAAGGTCTTCCCCTTAACGCTTAATTATTTACTGAAAACACGGTTAACAGCACTTTTATTATTCTAAATAAGTCGCGCAAGACTTCTGCGTTTCGACTGCAAACCAACTGGGTAAAATGAAAGATATGCCAGAAAGAATATCTTTTACTCAGAACAGGTAAGCAATTCTAAATTAAAACTTATTCAACTTCATAAACGTTTATAAAATAGTATCTGGTTTGTTTAAAGACACGATTGCGCTTTGATGAAAAGATATTTGACATATAGGTGAAATCTCTCTATCGTTTCGTTTAATTTTACCCCGGTTGGTTTGCAGTCAAAACACAGAATAAACAAGTTCGGCCCGTTGTTGTCCAACACCAATCTTTACGACGGTTCGATCCGTTGTGTATAACTCCTTTTAACTCCGCAGACCCACATTCAAAGTCCTTGATTCGTGAAACATAATACGTATCGGATGGCTACGCCATCCTCGATGAATTATATTTCACGAATCCACTTCTTTTCATGGTTTATCTATAACCTACGCCGTTGAAATAAAAAAAACTGACTCAGTCCTGGCCAGCAAACAAGCAACCTGCGCACACATGTAAATTTTGACTAAATGTCTTAGGTGACAATTTCTGCTAAATATCGCTCGGCTAATTGTCATTCGGCTAAATGTCACTGGACTTAATATCACTTTGCTAATTGTCGCTCGGCTTATTGTGGGGAAATTCCGTATTTGACACAGAATGGCAGCACTGCATGCCTGGGATTCCAGCCATTGGTTGACGGCACAGTCATTCCGGATCTCCCCCACCTGCTCAGGGAGCGCGGCCAATTTATCAGGGTACCTGAGGTGATAGGATTCAACAGAAACGACGCGTTTGGTTTCATACCCATTGGTGAGTGCAGTTCTTATGAACATCATGCATCCGAAATACTCTCAATACTAAATGCTATAAATGCTGAATACTGTTCTCCTTGCTCTATAGTTGCTTCTAAAGATACTGTAGAAGTAAGGAATGGTGGTGAGGTAGATTTATCGACTGACTGATTACTTGATTGATTGATTACTTGATTGATTGATTACTTGATTGATTGATTACTTGATTGAATGACTGATTGATTACTTCATTGATTGATTGGCTGATTACTTGATTGATTACTTGATTGATTATTTACTTGATTGATTGATTACTTGATTGAGTGATTACTTGATTGAATGATTGATTACTTGATTGATTGACTGATTAATTACTTCATTGATTGATTGACTGATTACTTGATTGATTGATTACTTGATTGATTATTTACTTGATTGATTGATTATTGATTGGTTGACTGATTGATTATTTCATTGATTGATTGGTTGGTTGACTGTTTAATTGATTACTTGATTGAACAATTACTTGATTGATTGATTATTAATTGCTTGGTCAGTTGATTGATTGAGTGATCCATTGATTGATTGATTACCAGAGTTTGACGACGGCGTGACGCACGAGGAGTTAGAGCAGTACTGGGAAGACACCGCTCACTACCTGTCCTGGCTGTGGCCTGATCCCACACGAAGCGATGACTGGGCCGCGGCCATGGAGTGGCACTACACCGACTGGCCCTACTTCAACGACACGGCGAGGAATAGACACATGGTGGGAGAGGTGAGAGCAGACATAGTTGTAGAGTCTGTCTGTCTGGATCAATGACAGAGGGGGGCATCTTAGGAGCCTAAGCTGTACATTATTCTATTTAAATAACAAATAACATCCAAGTCCTGCCATTGCTCAACTTTCATTTACAGGCGCGTCCGCAATTAGAACGCGGTCCTGTTGGAGACTCTGCCCTCGACGATGTCTTGTTTATTATTGATATATAAACTGAAAAATTGCTAAAGGTGATGCAATTTGTTGTAAACGGACATCAATGAAGAATTCTCTTTTGCATGTAATAGGATAAAAATAGGTATAGCTTAACAACTACGCTAAAGTGCGGGTTGTAATCATCCACGGAATTAAAAGCACCGCCGAAAGTTGGCTAGTTTTTATGCCAGTTAAAGGGAGCCGGAAAGACCACCCTGAATTAAGATCACGTTTCGTTTAGATGTATATATTAAGGCACTTATAAAATGTAATACAATTCTTGCTGAAATTTACTTCTGAATGGCACGCAATGGCTGCATAGAACTGAGAAAAGTTTTCATCTCGTGGTTTAATAAAATACTAGTAAAAAGGTAGGTAAACTTTCCAGGTGTCTAACATATACTTCTTATACTTTCAGTATCTAACGGACTACTATTACGGATTTCCTTCAGATTATCACGCCAAAACAAGTGTACCGGATATGCCTGTTTACATATATGTGTATGACTACCTATCTGAGAACGACATACCTGACTGGGAAGGTATTCTTTTCTCTTTTACGTAATAGTACAATATCAATCAATACAAAAAATTGTATGGCATGTCGGTTTGAAAAAAGGGTTATGTGTTTAAAACAACAATTAATAAAAGGAAGCGAAAAAAGAAAAGAAGAATACTATTACTTTGTTGCTAACATTTCTAATAATATGCCCAAGCATAGGTACTCGGAATCCATTGCAACTGCAGTTGCAAGTTAATTTGCAATTTAAGACAGATTATACAGTCTATTCAAATACGGGACTTAAGTGATATATATGTATATATATATATATATATGCGTGCAAGGTTTATGACACCAAATCCCTCCGCGTGCGCACATATAAAGCGAAGACAACATCATTGATGTAAAATTACACTCTGTTGGTTAAAATGACAAACAAGCACTCATTGGATTACTCATTTAACCTGCTGGGATTCTAAACTGGGATTCTACAGATGAGTGTAGGATTTTCCTACACTTAATTCATGAGAACTACTTATACTGATTCATTAAAAGCTGAACTTTTCACAATATTGCACAAGTTATATGAAAAAGTACATCTGTGTGTGCATGTGATACTCTTGTAACCTTAGAATCGTGTATATGTGTGTATGTAATACTGTTGTAACCCTAGAATCCTGGTTATTTAGGCACAACGCATGGCTACGAGCTGTCGTATGTATTTGGCTGGCCTTTCCTGTGGGAGAATCCGGCCGCATTAGAGCACTCTCAGGTGTCGGTGCAGGAGTACAACTACACGGCGAGGGACAGGGAATACAGCGACTTCATCATGACTCTCTGGACTAACTTTGCTAAATACGGGTGCGTTATGATCTTCTTTTAAAATAACAAATTTTGATAAAAAATTCTGTGCGTTATGACGTGCTGTTACAGTAACAACTTTGCTGAATACGTGTGCGTTTTGATCTACTAACAGTAATGTTGGTACGGTATGATATGCTGTTACGCTGTTGTGATATGCTGTTTCAGTAAAAATGAGCACGCTATGCTATTACAATGGCTTGCCTTGCTAAAAGAAACACGTTATAATGCGATAACATAAAATTTCAGTTTACTTGATATTGGTGCCATAAAGTACTAATGTACTTGATACTGGTACCGTAAAGTGCCATTATGTACCAGTTTACTTGATATTGGTACCACAAAATATCATTAAGTATCAGTTTACTTGATTTTGGTACATATAGTACCGGTTTATGTGATGCTGTACCAAAAGTAATTGTTCATCAATTGTGAACAAGAGAAATATTAAGCAATAAGTGAACGACCAAAACAAGGTGTCTTTGGCAAGAGCTAAGCTTGGTACATTAAATGCCCGATCGGTGTGCAACAAATCGAATCTGATACAAAACTTTATTATAGAACAAGATATTGATATCCTTGCCCTAACGGAGACATGGTTAGATGCCTCATCTGATTTCGAGGCTGCCGATCTTGTACCAAACGGATACTCTCTTATACGACGTGACCGAGACAGTCGTGGTGGAGGAATTGCCCTTGTTTGCCATGACAATTTAAAACCAAAAGAGCTGAAAGTCCCGAAATTTCATTCATTCGAGTGTTGCATGGTCGAGCTGCGATCTACCCCAAGTATCCTCAGAGTGTTGGTTATTTACCGACCTCCAAATTCATCTAGTGTCTTGTTTCACGACGAGCTGGCCGCCCTTTTAGAGGAAATGTGCTTGGGAGGCTCTCCCATTATAATTACCGGTGACATAAATATTCACTATGATGATAAAACCGCCAAAAAATATGTTAGCAATTTAAACGCTTTTAACCTTATCCAACATGTGCGCAAATCGACTCACGCGAAAGGAAACATTTTAGACCACATCATCAGTAGACAATCAGACAACATTTCTCTGACCAATGTCCAGATTCGTGACCGCCTGTCAGATCACAATTTGGTGACAGCAAACGTAAGCATTCAAAAACCAAGGCATGAAAGGAAAGAAATCACATACCGAAATCTAAAGAACTTATGTCTGAAGAATTTTAAAACTGATATTCTTAGATCAGATTTGGCAAAATCCTATAAAATTATGGACCTTCCAACATTGGTTCATGCGTACGATAAACAACTTCGCGAGATATTCTGCCCCACTGCAGAAAAAGCTGGTTTCGATTGAAAACAAACCACCCTGGCACAATGAAAATGTACGCCGAGAATTAGTTCTGTGTCGCAAATATGAGCGTTTGTACAGGAAGTATGGGAGAACAGAAGACGGAAATAAATTCAAAAAGCAACAAGATACCTATAAGCATTCCCTTCAAAGAGAAAAAGAAAAGTACTTTTCCCACATTGTTTCTGAGGCCGCAGGTGATCAAAAACACCTTTTCAAAGTAGTAAACCGGATCATGCACAGATCAAAGCCTAATCCCATGCCCGAAACAACAAATCCGAGTGACCTACCAGATTTATTTCTTCAGTTCTTCAAATCAAAAGTAGACAGGATCCGAGAAAAGTTTCAAGATGATATTGAAAACGCATTCGATTTTGACAATTCCGCAAATATATTAGATAAAGAACATTTTCTTTTGAATTTCGATGCAGTTAGTGAGGAAACTGTGGCAAAGATTATAGCAAATTCAAAACCAGTATCCTGTGAACTCGACCCTATTCCTACGTTTTTAGTGAAACAATGCGCCACGGAACTTGTTCCTGTCATTACCAGAATTGTAAACCTTTCTCTCAGGAATCATACTATGCCTGAGACTTACAAAAAGGCTATAATACGCCCTTTGCTGAAAAAGCCCAATCTAGACAGGATTTTGAAAAACTATCGTCCAGTCTCAAATCTACCGTATATTTCTAAATTGATAGAACAGTCCGTCAACATGCAGCTTACAAAACACTTGGAGCAGAATGGACTACACGAAGTTCTTCAATCGGCGTATCGTGCCTATCATAGTCCAGAAACGGCTTTGGTGAAAGTTTTTGATAATATCCTGGGACAATTAGACAATAGACAAGCCGTATTTCTCACATTGCTGGATTTGTCGGCAGCTTTCGATACGGTGGACCACAGCATCCTGCTGCGAAGGCTGAAGCAAACTCTACGCATAGATTATCACGCCCTTAAATGGTTTCGTTCCTATCTCTCCGGTCGTTCAGTCCGCGTGTGCGTTGATGGCCGTTATTCAAAGGAGTCTCCAGTTGATTGTGCTGTACCACAGGGATCTATTCTTGGCCCTCAAAAGTATCTGGCATACACAATTGCTCTTGGCGCTCTCCTTCGGATTCTAGAACTGCATTTCCATTTCTTTGTCGATGATTCACAACGCTGGAAATCAGTAAACCCGAAATGTATCAACAACCAGTTATTCTGTGCCAGACACCTTCAACATTCCATAAACACTGTGGCGACATGGATGTTTAACAATAAGCTGCAGCTCAACAAAGAGAAAACCGAATTCATTGTCATCGCAAGCGCAAGGCTGAATTAGTGTTGACCATCTTGACTAAGATGGTGACATTGTTAACGCAGTCTCGAGTGCTCGAAACCTAGGTGTTGTGATAGACAATTCCATGTCCATGATAGACCATGTCAGTTACGTATGCAGGACTGCTTCTACTATCTGAACTGGATTTGGAAAGTCCGTAGCTGCCTCACAACCGAGGCAGCGAAAGCTATCACCCATGCTCTGGTCATAAGCAAAATTGATTACTGCAATTCCCTTTTAGTTAATCTCCCTGAATACACTATCCAACGGCTCCAACGATTGATGAATGCAGCAGCTAGACTGGTCACACGTACCCCTCACCACCATCATATCACACCCGTACTGAAACAACTACATTGGCTCCCTGTGCGTCAACGGGTGGAGTTTAAAGTTATAACACTCACCTACAAAGCGCTCCATAATGAAGCACCACAATATCTACGTGAGCTGCTGGTTGAGTACAAGCCAGCACGTAATCTGCGTTCAGCGGACTACCACACGCTCAAAATACCACGCACAAGACAGAGATATGGAGAACGATGTTTCAGTTATGCCGCTCCCACACTCTAGAATGCGCTTCCCAATGAAATCAAAACCACACCAACAACTGTTGAATTCAAGAAAAGATTAAAGGCCTATATGTTCAAAAATTACTATGGATAAATCAAAATATTTAAATGCATGACTTTTTACAAGACTGTGATTGTTATACACGTGATTCTTTATCTTAGAAAATAGCAGTATTAATTTAAATCAAAATAGCAGTATTAATTTTAAATCAGTATTAATTTTAAATCATTGTGCGCTTAGTGGCTTCGCCAAAATAAGCGCTATACAAATGTTTATAGATTATAGATTATAGATTATTTGATATTGGAACCATAAAGTACTAGTGCACTTGATATTGGCAACACAAGGCATCAGTGTACTTGATATTGGTACCATAAAGTACCAGATTACTTCATACTTGTACCATAAAGTACCAATTTAGTTATAATGGTAAGATAGGCGATACTAATATAATGGCAAACTTCACAAACTTTCGGTACATTTTTCAACACGTACATAACTTATATGTCACAAAAGCGTTATCGTCATCAGGGTACATAAGGTCAGTGCTGACGCGTTTTAACCCTATGATGTATGTGTTGCAGAAGTCCGATACTCTATAATGTAGTTCTTTATTCTACTCTAAAATATGATCAACTGTGTTCAAATTCTTTGTGTTATAATATATTAATAAAATTATAAACAGTCTGAAGATAAACATATCATGAGGTAATGACAACAAACTTCTTTCAGAAATAATTATTTCCCAAAGCGTCTACATTGACGAATTTGACGATGCGGTAACGCAATAGCTCTTTGGTATCAATTGCTTAATTAAGTGGAAATAAATGTTACAATTTTAAATATAATTTAGACTCTATGTTTGCGTCTTTGTGCTTATACTTTAAAGAGAATTTATTCTAATTGAAAGCTTTCTATATATTTAAATGACACCATAAACAATGTAATTGCAACTGAAGGTTTGGAATTACAATTGCCACAATTTAAAATTAATAGCTAATTGATTTGAGGTCATTGCAGAAACCCTACACCGGAGCCTGTGGGTCCAGGGGAGGAGTCTCCCATCGATTGGCTGGACTATGTCCCAGGACGCTTCAGCTATGCTTATCTGGCTACCACTCCATATGTAGATATAGATTACAGGCAGAAGGAATATGCTTATTTTACGGAGTATCTCAATTATATAATCTACGGGCAGGAGTTTAGAAAATAAACCTGCGCAGGCATTGTTCTTTTTATTTATTCAAATGCACTACACCAGATGAACTTGAAATCAGTTTACTTTTTCCTCTGCCGTGAATCATTTATCCTGAACTGTATCTTAAAACCGATAGAAGCAAGGTATAACTGCATGTTATGTGGCAATAAAAAACTACAAATAAATCCAAACATTTTAACTCTTTTCCGAAGACATCAAAACCCGTCTTTCTCATAATAGCAGTTATAGTTCAGTATCTTGTTCTCTGTATGTAGTGATTTTCTCACTTTTTCTAGTCCATAAGACTTACACACCCGATTTTCTTACAATGGTGTACAGTTACAGTTCAAAGCCTGATTGATTTTCTCACCTTTCCTCGTGCTGCTTTTACGTAATAATCAGACGCTGTGCTAAATGTCAACGTGTTGAATTTTTAAATGTAATGTGTGTGGTCCAATTAATTTTTTATAAAATTCTTGAGAAAACAGCCGTAGTCCCCCGTTTCTGCATCATGTGCATGCGGAACAAACCCGATATTCCTCAGATATCCGGAGGTTTGTCTCATTTCTATATCATAACATGTGAAATCCCGTTTCAAGAAATATAAAGTCTATAGTTGTACAAGAATCGTGTTGCTAAATTCAAACGTGCGCGTTATTTATTTTGGTTGGCGGTTGTAAGAAGATGCCCAAGAGCAAAGTACCAGCACCTCTGAAATCCTACATTATCGCTCAAAATCGTCAAGTGCATTTCCGTTATCTAATTGACATAGGTGGATTTCCGTTAGCTAATTGACATAGATGGATTTCTACAGAAACAAAACAGAGGGTGCAATTTAAATTTGATGTGTGGGTATTTACACGGCATTTGGAAACCATTTCGCGATAAAGCTTTATCCACTACTTAGAAGAATATTTGTTTTGTTATTCTAAAATTGATTATATAGAGACCATTTAATTACCACAAGTATTAGGTGTGAAATATTCGATTAAACATAAATCATTGGCCAATTCAGTTGATTTAAACTTTTTTAGTTATAGGGGAATTTTATTTATCATAACTATATTCATAAATGCACTATTGGATGCGACACTCATCGTGTGCATATTTCCACTTTATACACAAATATAACTGCGATAACGTTAAAAAAGGAAAATACTTCAACGAATATCAGATGAAGATCAAGTTACAATGTTTTTTCAAGAAACAGAAGTTTCATTGTTCTCATTCAAAAGGGAGACACTAAATAAAGTCCATATTTCTTGCAAAATTTAATCTCTTAGATTGCTCAAATCTCAAAATAATAATCATTTTATTCATTTCACGGTATTTTATATTCAATATTGGTCCTTAGATTTGGCATGTTTGATTACGCATTTTTGATTGTGTGTATGATTGATTAGCTTAATAAATTCTCAGATTAATTCTGGGAACCGAGTTTTTTTGCTATAAAATACATAAATTTTTGTGGAATTCCGATCTTATGATGTTTTGATTGGCAAATAGTTCCAATTTATTTAAATACACGTGAATTCAAAACTGCTTCTAAAGTGATTTCAGACGCTGGGGGTTGTTGATTGTTAAGGGATTGAAAAACAAACGGTAGATGCGAAGAGATTGGGTTGGGGAAGGGCATTATCGATTATTATATATCGCAGAAACTCCACCTGCCCCACCCAGACACCCCACCAGCTCCCCACCCCCGCCCCACACAAAAACAAACAGAACCACTTCTCAATGCTCACGCTCTAAACTCACTCCATTGTGAAGAACCTAATAAATAGAACCACATCTCAATGGTCTCATTCTAAACTCGCTCTATTGTGAAGAACCTTACAAATAGAACCACTTCTCAATGGTCTCGTTGTAAACGCGCTGCATTGTGAAGAACTCTACAAATACAACCACTCCTTAATCGCCTCATTCTGAGCCTCTGCATTGTGCAGAACCCTACCAAAGGGACCACTAATGATTAGTCACGTTCCATTTTCTCTCCGTTATGAAGAAGAACTCTACAAATACAACCACTTCTCAATGGTCATGCTCTAAACTCGCTCCATTGTGAAGAACCCTAAAATACAACCACGTCTCAATAGTCACGTTCTAAACTCACTCCATTGTGGAGAACCCTACAAATAGATGTGACGAACTCTACAAATAGAACCACTTCTCAATGGTCTCGTTCTAAACTCGCTGCATTGTGACGAACCCTACAAATACAACCACTCCTTAATGGCCTCGTTCTGAACCTCTCCATTGTGCAGATCCGTACCAATGGGGCCACTAATGATTAGTCACGTCCCAGGTTCTCTCCGTTATAACGAACCCTTACCAATGCGACCACTAGGATCACTGCGTGAATCCCCATGAATTCAGTATTCTATATTCCCTTGCCAAAAGTATACTTCGTTATACAAACATTTAATTCATGAAATAAATACCCACAAGGAATATTGCGAAAGAGTGGTCAATGAAAGTAAGGGATATGACGACTTTAAGTTGTTTTTATTCCGAATAGACACACTTTATCCCAAGATAATATCGGTGCTTCAGTTAGATAAGGAGTTTGGATACGGGAGTTAGTATATTTTTTCCAGTATTTCATCGTGCGCGTCAATTCATATCATTCAGAAAAAGACGGTCTATAGTAGTTCTATGGTACGTCGGTATTCTATATTTACCATGCCATTATTTAATTACAATTTCACTGGACATTATTTCACTATTTAGTGTCGTGCTATGTCATGTCATGCTATGTGAACTGATTAGAAAAATCTAAAACAAAACTGTTCTTCTTTTTTTTTTTAGGGGGGGAATGCTGCATTGTGGGATAAATAAAAACAACACTTCTGCAACATTCTCTTGATTTCACAATAAAAATGAACACAAGTGAGGATTTAGGTATTCTACACAGCTTACATTTTTCTTACCCTACATGTTGATGCTGTACACATTCTTATGTGCAGCATCAAGCACAAAAAATTTCCATAGCTACGATGTATATTCTAATGACGGGCATCAAGCACATGAAGATCTCCATAGTTACAGTGCATTTTCTTATGTGGAGCATCAAACACATGAACAGCTTCATAACCAATGCCAAAAAAGTCAGCTTTTTTTAACATTTATTTATATTCTGTGACATATTTCTGCCCCATCGTAAAAGTTGTTAAAATAGCAAAAATAAAAACTGTCAAAAATAATGTGAAAAGTAAGTATAAAATATAAATACATATCAAACATAAATCCTCCAGACACTGCAATCGGACGATACCGGAAGTGAAAATATCCGTATTAATTAGGTGTAAAGATTTTACCAAGCTATAATTAGCACAGATTAACAATAATAATTAACCTATTACTGCGAAATGTTTTGCCGTTTTGGGAGGTATTCTTACCACCCAGGCCCCATAAGTAATAATTTTCCAACTGAACAGTAGCTTTTACTTTATTTCCTGTTTTTGTAATATACAGAATAATGGTTTTTATGCCAAATTTTAATTTTTCTTCTTAAGGTAAATCTGTCTATCTACAGCGGAAACCTCGACATCGGACCACCTTCCTATTGGGCCCACCTCTGAAATGGAGCACATTTTTTCGGTCCCAAATGCGCTCCATAGACCACAATGGTTAAGAAAACTCCCAATTGTGATCACCTCGGAACGAACCACTTCGGGCCACTTTTTTCGGTCCCGAGCACTCAAAATGTCTGAGATCGGACCACTCTGGGACAGAAGGTAAATCACTGCATCTGTGCGGCACATTATTTACAACACTGCCGTCTTGGATATTGTTGCTGGGGACCATGGTAACAAGTGTGTAACCATAAAGGGGCTTTGTTTTGTTATCTATTGTCTAAACAATAGCACCTGACAATATACAAACTCACTGCCTTCCGTGTGAGTACTTCTCGCGTGATATAATCCTTAGGCCACGGTTACTGACCGAGCTTATTCTTTGAAACATGGTGTTTAAAACTTTTCAGGCGTTCAACCACGTTGAAAATGTACAAAGAATTTCTAATTGCACATTCCATTACTGTCGCTTAGTGCCTAATCTGTCGCTGCATTGGCTATCCTTTGATAATTTTTGAAGCTATATACATTGGACGAGTTTGCTAAATATAGTCAGAAAAGTGTGTAAAATTGTGTGTGCCTATATCATACGAATGTAGGTAATCTGCCCCCCCCCCCGGTGATCTGCTCCCCCCGGTAATCTGCCCCCCGACAATCTGCCCACCGGTAATCTGCCCCCCTCAAATTTTCCATACTAGGTAATCTGCCCCCTCCTCATATTAAATATATATATATATATATATATATATTATATATATATATTATAATATATATTATATATATTATATATATATATATTGGTGTGTGTTTGTTAATGTGTGTATGTGTGTGTTTTACTGTTCTTTATATTAAAAGGGAACTTTTAATATGTTCTTGCATCTTTCTTAGAACTATGGTAATCAAACACTTTTGATTTTCTAACAAGTATTAGCCAGATTACATCTTCACAAGCAACTGCCTGTAATGGATTTTATTCTAATTATACCTGTATGTCAAAATACTCAACTTCTGAATTGCAGTTCGTATTAATTGCAATTAACCAACCACATCTTCAATGGAGCATGTTTCTTTGCAACCTCCATTGAAGTGCATGATTTTGGTAATGATTAAAACTGCCAACGATTTAGTATGTGCATTTTGCGACATTGAACTATGTTGTGCCTTGAACAGAAAACAAATAAATATGGTTAAAATAAAATAGGTGTTTTTTCTTATTGTTTGGGCAAAAGACTGCATGAATGAATGAATGAATGAATATTTATATATTATATATCATTATATTATATATGAATTAATGTATATAAAGATGATTGAACATGCTGTAATTGCAATTAATAACGAATGCCACCTGTATATATTAAGTACTAAGTTGATCCCGATTACACATGAATCGCTTTCAAGTGTTAAGATGTTAATCCTAAAAATAACAAAGAAACACACACATACACATAACAATGCATGAGAGGAGGGGGGGGGGCAGATTACCTAGTATTGAAAATTTGAGGGTGGCAGATTACCTGGGGGCAGATTGTCGGGGGGGGGGGCAGATTACCGGGGAGGGGCAGATTACCGTTTACCATATCATACAGTTGAGAGGTATTACATATTATTGTAAACGAATATTACTTTCATTGTGTTTGGACATTAAAGTTGAATCTATGGTCAACCCACAAAACTTTATCCCAGAATGACCTAACCTCCCATTTTTTATTTTATCTATTGTCTGTTTGTCTCTCTTTCCCTATTTCTTTTTTATTTTTCCATTCCTCTCTCTCTCCTCTTTCTTTCTTTCTCACTGTCTCTCTCTCTGTCTGTCTCTCTCTCTGACTCCCTCTCTCTCTTTCTCAATCTCCCTCACTCTCCTTCACTCTCCCACACTCATTCACTCTCTTTGCTGCCCTCAACCATTTCCGTCTCTTATGTTTTAAGTGTTCGGCAATTATGGGGAGAACATATCTGTTGAATTGATTATTCTTATATTTGTACAGGAATAAAGCAAATCCATTATCGTAGCTCCAACAATTCCTTAATTATTTATTATTTAGGCACTAGGTAGCATTTTACCTGGCACTGCATAACTTAAGCATTGATATATTCGTATTTTTTTCACAATATTACATGTACGCTATCCGAAGATCAAAGTCCGTTCTTTTAAAAAAGGCGTGGTGTTGAATGTTTGTGACGTTGATTCCCCGAATTTGCTTGAGCTTTCAGTGACGCTCAAAGACGTGTGGCGAATGACGAATGACGTAAAACACAGTCGGGCCGGGTTTAGGACGGAGTAACCGACTACTCTCACTGCAAATATTCTTTGTTTGTTTTATTACAATTTATTTCGATAAATTTCATCTTCAACTCATGCAAGACTACATTGTGCAATTAGCTAAAAATAGATATTTCTGAGTGTAAGGTCTGAATACATCGAGTTGTATTATCGAGGCCCCCTTATGAATCATTGCTTTGATCTCAATAGGAAACCTCTATAAATACTTTATCAGGTTTCTGTCATAGACATGATATACTTTTTATATATTGCCAAAGGTTAGTTAAAGTGCAAACATTATTTCTTATTTCTGAATTGTAGAAAAGCATTCAGAAACATATAGCTGTACACTTGGGGATTTTCAGTTCCCTAGTTTATTGCTTTCGTACGACTAGGTAAGATGTTTTCGTGTGTTTCCTTTTTTCGCCAAAACCTTGTCACGCTAACTACTCTGAGATGGCTAAAGCTAGAGCGACCAAATTTGGCAGAGATATAATGTAGCATATGTAATTGGTTCAGCTGAATTTTTATAAAAATTCACTAACATTTAATATGCATAAATGGACATTGAAACTTTGCCATTCACGCCCATTATAAGGCTAGCAAACGCTTTGAATGCGCAGTTAAGGAGCCAGGAATCAGAATCAGAATAGGTATATTGATTGCCCAACTGTGCACAATGAGAGCGATAACAGCGTCCGTGTGCATGTTAACTGCGTTAACTGCGTTAACTGCGTTTCAGTGTGTCCCATCTGCGAAAGAGTAACGAGTCTCAATCCTTTGCAGAGACATATATATATATATATATATATATATATATATATATATATATATATATATATATATATATATATATATATATATATATATATATATATATATATATATTGCTTTTTTAAATGTTTTTAATTTACGCTATTTGACATAGAAAGATGAAATTTGGCTCCCTGACAGAGGATGAGGAGACATGAAATTCGCATCTTTTAACCATGACCATTATCTCGACAATGGTTAGAAATAGAGCAATTTTGAGCTTATTTTCGACTCGTTGTATCTAAAAGGCGATAAGAAAGAGGTACCTCGGTGACCTTGACCTTCTCGGTCGTGGTCACGGTGAGAAAAACCGGAAGTTGACCATTAGATCGAAAACGGTTAGAGATAGACCGATTTGAAGCTTATTTTCGACCCTTTGGGCATAAAAGACAATCTGTAACAGGTTCTTCGGTGACCTAGACCTCCACCGTCATGGTCAAGCTGAAAAACCGGAAATTGATCATTATCTCGAAAACGGTTATAGATAGAGCACTTTTGAGCTTATTATTTAGCGATCTGCAAGACGTACATCAGTGACCTTGACCAAGTTCATGCCCAATTTTGTTCAGAGTTCAGAATCGTATTTTTTGTGGATCCAAGTGTAATTTTCGCTATTCGGCAGCGAAAACGGTCTGGTTTTCTTCTAGTTTCTAACTGTGACATGAACGAATGCTAAAGACCCAGGTCCAGAATGCTTAAAACAGGTCCAAGACACTTACACAACAAATACGGCACAGTTTCTTGCTTATAGATCTGAGATCAATAACTTAACATCGAAGACAAATTTCGCAACTTAACGTTCTTTTCATGTGTAGTCGACTGGATAATTATTACCACTCCAAATTCACACAGAATCGAAATACGTCACGGATCGAATCCAGAGCTCGGGTTTCAATCTATGCCTCAGTAGGGAGCAGGGAATAAGGACTTTCTTTATGTACGAACATGCCTCGCTCTAACGACCTGTTCTTTTTTTTTTTTTTTTTGCACGTAGTCCTTGGCGTCGATGACATTTCCGTTTCTTACACAAAGTACGTCTTGCACATTTGATAATTTCGCATTAGTTCTTCGATAACAGATATCAATTTTAAAAGATAAATGTTAGGCTCTAGATAACCAGTTGTACTGTTAAACAATGCGTATTCGCGGGAGGGGGGGTGAGGGGGCAGTTGGCTGGGGGAGGTAGGGTGGTGAAGTGGTCGCCGAGGGAGGTGGTTTGTTGGGCGGGGGAAGGGGTTAAGTGGGGGTAGTGGTGGTCGAGGGGAGGGTGGTGGTGGAGGAGGCAAGAGCGGTGTAGTGGTCGCCGATTGGGGGGGGGGGGGGGTTGGAGGGCTGGGGGCTGGTGGAGGGTAGTGTGGTGAAGTGGTTGGGGTGACTAGGGTTGGGTATTGGCCGTCGATGGGGGGGGGGTGCGGTGGGAGGGTTGTGTAGTGGTCGTCGAAGGCGCATTTAGTGGGGAGGGGTGTAGTGGTCGCCGAGGAGGGAGGGAGGGGGAGGGGGTGGGGGGTTGGATAGGGCGGCGTGGTATTCGCCCCTGTATTTCAAGCCAGTGTCATACACTGTATATATTTAATAAATGAACGAGTCAATACCATATTGGATCTTCCGGAGAGAGAAAAAGTGTCTAAATCTTCGATAATTACGACATTGCTCTCTGACCCGAAAAACACAAGACACACACACGTCTGTAAGATCCTGGTAATCACTTGCCTGTTCACAAACCAACAAATACACTATGGACTAAATCAGCTTTGACATTTTCTAAGCCATTACAAACCTGTCAAAAAAGGTAGCAATACGGAGGATTACAAAGGATATTTAAACCAGTGCTGTGCAGAGGAAAAGACGCAGTTATGTTCAACAATCGGATTTCACCTGTTGAAAAACCCGGGGCTCCGGACTACGGCAAGTTTATACTATTTCTTCTACTGGTACTAAAATACAAACAAAAGGATCTTTTGTTCTGCTTTTATAAAGTCTCATTAATATATATGTCGGATTCAATGCTATTCATTGCATTCGTTTTGAAAAGTTCAATTTTATTCCGCTTCGGGTTATTCGGACAATTCTCAGCACCGAAAACGCAAAATATGGGTAAAAAATTAATTTACTGTACAGAGGATAAAGAGGAGACAATGCCAAACCCAACCCCCACCCCCACCCCAGCACGCCCCCTCCCCCCGCGAAAAAAATCAAAAGAAAGAAATATGTTTTTTATTTGTTTATTCATTATTATTTTCATCTTTTAGCAAATACTCGATTAAAATTCAGATTGATTTCTTGTATCCGAGAGTGCTGTCGAGAAGTCACCCTTTCGTCATTCCCACATTTAAGCCTCAGCCCTGCGTCGCTATGCCGGTGTCAAAGAAAAAAATTCTCGGGGTGGTGGAGTCCACTTCTGCCCGACCTCACCTCGCTACCCA
>CATKHT010000062.1:0-85027 GCA_949752745.1 Protula sp. h YS-2021 | reverse complement strand
CACGCAGAAGAGTAGGTCCGATAACGCCAGCGCCATGAGCCCGTGGTTAACAGACTTCCCGACATTGTCCAGCCTCGATTTGATCCGTCGGCTAGCGAGGACAACAAGGTTTAAAATATTTGCGACAATACCAAACAAGCAAATAACACGTAAGGCGATGGCAAACCAGTTGTAACTTGAATGTTTGACGTCATCCGAGTGATCACCATGAGAGCTTTGATTGTCAGTATCCGTGCTCAGATCGCTGAACTGTTGGTACCTCCAACCGCACGTTTCACTCACGTACGGGGGCATAGCCACACCGCTGCCATTGGTGCTGTATTTCAGCTCCAAATACTGAAATGGCAGGCAGCAGAATGGTATATTTTCCGACTCCATTATCACTGCTCCCTCCACGCACAATACATCATCAACCAGATGGAGTTATCCTTGCGATTTCCTTGCTGGTTAGTTTCCATTGGAAATTCTGCCGCTTCGGGAATTAGAAGACTCTCATCTCATCATCACCGCTTTTTTTGTTTCCTTTCTGGCCCCTGCAATCACCAAACATTATGGCCCTTTTTGAGTCACTTGTGACATGCGCTCTATAGTGGAAGGAATCCACTTAGCCGCTTGAATCGCCATTTCGCGAACCCATTTCTAGTCACGCAGACAGCGCATTTCCATTACTTGGGACCAAAGGTAATTGTTTAATATAAACAATGAGATATCCAAGTCAAAGGGAGAAGAATTGCTCACGGATAAGCAATGCAACTTAACATTGGAGAGAGCGAACTATTTATGTGACAGCGAAACGTGCTCCTCCTGTAGAATCTTTTTTTTTTTTAACCCATAGCTGTTGGAAAATGCTCGGTAAACATTACGGAGTCGACCCAGCGTTGATCCAACGCTATGAGGTTGCGACGTCGATCCAATCAAACCGCAACGTTGAATCTGTTTGTGATTTGGCTATGACTGGTGGCGACCATAGATCAACGTCTAGGCAGCGTCTGTGACACAGCGTTCAATGGACGTTACCTTTGGTCGTAACCAAAGAACAACCGTTTCCGACGTCTCATCAACGTATTTGGTGAAACGTTGAATAGACGTCGCAGAATCGACGTTGTAGAGACGTTGGGAGCCACAACCAAACGACAACCTCGACACCGGGAATGGAGGCCGTGAAATGTCGCTTCGAAAATGAATGAAATTGAGGAGTATTATATGGGCATATCGCGAGCAGTTTTTTCTTCACTTACTTTTCAAAACTGTTCATAGAAAATTGGCTTCATAGTACCTTACGTTACCAGATGAGCCAAGGTTTGGGGTGGGGGAGGGGGTGAGGGGGTACTTTGACGTAGGGGTAATTACGACATCGTATCATTGTCACTCTCTATCTGGGGTTTCTATGCAAGTATTTTCCCGATGTCTATCCAAAATCCGATGTTGAACCTACTTCAGAACTTACGCGTTACATTTCTTGATAAACAAAATCGCTGTTTTTTTTTTGTTTTTTGTTTTTCTTTGATCATAAAAATGAAAACAAATGCGAAACCAGAAAGCGAGGTTGCACAGCTTCAGATCGAGTATCACATGGCAGTCAGAGTGTCAATATAGTCAGAAGGCTGGTGAAGGCAAAAATAACATAACAGTAAAGACAAAAACGTCCGAAACATTGACCCCTACTGCTTCAATAAACTCTTTGCACTATCTTCGACTTCTCCAAGTGCTAATTATCATGAAAATGAACAAATTCCATTGAAAAACAAAAGAACCACAATGAAATCGAAGCAATAGTTCTTGTAACAACAAATGTCAAATATAGCATTTCTGGAAACAAAACTGCCTATATTGATTGTTTTTATTTAGCTTTTTTTTTGGCCATTCCAAACAAAACAATGTCAGCAATGACTGGTCCATAAATAGACTGAGGGAAAGCGTCACACTACGGTGCTAATGACCACTCTATTATGGTCACAAACTGACCAGCTGCGACAAAAGAAGCTAGAAGGGAACAATACACTTATATGCAGATAATGTCTTTTAAAAAGAACATAATTTTAAGGAGATTTCAAATCGGTGAAAGTAATGGTCACATTCAGAAAGTACACTGTATTGATCCACAAAGGCCTCGCTTTTTACGCAGAAGGTAGGGGGGAGGGGGAGGGGGAGGGGGAGGGGAGGGGGAGGGGGAGGGGGGAGGGGGAGGGTGGGTCCAGTTGCGAGTTGTCGCGGATTCGATAAAACTCATAAATGCATCAAGGGCCATGTCAGACAAAGTGTGACACCTTAAAACGCCAATTCACTCTCGTTATCATTCAGAACAATTCGCTTTGAATCATCTGCCTATTTATAATTCTTCAAATAATGTTCTAGCATTGTGCCCAAATAATAGCTTTATGTTTCCATTCGACAACAAATGTCTGTTACAAGTATGTACAAGGCGGAAACGTAGTCCAATCAAAAAATCACGTGATCCATTTGCAAGCTCACAAAAATGGAGGCCTCAGACCACAATTAATTGACTTATATGTTTCTTTATAGCTTCGGCTGAAATCACCTTTTCCCTATCGTGCTGGGCACCCCCCTTCCTCCTCCCCCCTTGCCCCCAAACTACCATATATTCTAGCAAGTGGTTCTTCCAATTGCATAAAAATACCATCCAAGATAACGCAAAACGGGTTACTTTTTGTGCTCTCTTTTGTCATAGGTGGGTACCCTTGACCGCCTCACTTCTTGTCCAAAACAAACAGATGATATGCTGACCTTTTACCTCAATATTTCCCATGAAAACAAAGATACACAATCTTGTATTAGTAGTGTAGAAAGAGGGGTTCTACCGCAGTCAATCATCGTGACGTCATCAATCACGTGATCAATTAAGCCAATTAAGTCAATTAAGTCAATTAAGCCCGCTGTGACCTGTCAATCATTGTGACGCCATAATGACGTCATCATGTCTGGAAGTGACGTCATCATGTCTGGACCGGAAGTGACGTCATCATGTCTGTTTGTTTGTATCTGCTTGAGTTTTTGGATGGAGCGCGCGCGCGTGTTGGGATGACGTGATGATGAAGGGTAAACGTCACAGCAGAGTGTGCGTAAACGTCATTTTGTTTTCGTAATTTGAAATAACGGACTTCCGTTGAAGTGTGGAACTTATATTTGTAACATGTTGCCATTTTAACTGTGTAAAAAGTGAAAAAGAGGGATAACTTTCGTTATAGTTGACCGATTTACATGAAAATTTCACTGTTTGATTCAGTTTTATATGTAGTTTTGTGATAAAGTGGTCACAGGCTATTTACACCGGTGGCTATATGCATTTTTGTAGCATGCCACCATTTTAACTTTGTAAAAAGTGAAAAATTGAGATAACTTCCGTTATACTTGGTCGATTTACATGAAAATTTCACTGTTTGATTCAGTTTTATGTAAATTTTTAACATTAAGTGGTTATAGGCTATTTGCGCAGCTGACTGTATGCATTTTTGTAACATGCCGCCATTTTAACTTTGTAAAAAGTGAAAATTTGGGATAACTTTCGCTATACTTGGTCGATTTACATGAAAATTTCACTGTTTGATTCAGTTTTATATCTAGTTTTGTTATAAAGTGGTTACAGGCTATTTACGCAGCTGGCTGTATGCATTTTTGTAACATGCCGCCATTGTAACTTTGTAAAAAGTGAAAAATTGAGATAACTTTCGTTATACTTGGTCGATTTACATGAAAATTTCACTGTTTGATTCAGTTTTATGTAACGTTTTAACATTAAGTGGTTATAGGCTATTTACACCGATGGCTGTATGCATAATGTGACATGCCGCCATTTGTTCAACCGCCAACAATTGTTCAACAAGCTGTTGTTAAACATGTTCAACATGTTGATGAACATGTTCAACAACATGTTCAGCATGTTCAACATGTTCAACAACATGTTCAACAAGTTGAACATGTTCAACATGTTCAACATGTTCAACAACATGTCCAACATGTTCAACATGTTCAACATGTTCAACATGTTCAACAACATGTTCAACAAGTTGAACATGTTCAACATGTTCAACAACATGTTCAACATGTTGTTGCACAAGTTGAACATGTTCAACATGTTCAACATGTTGAATATGTTCAACTTTTTCAACAACATGCTGTTTAACAAGTTGTTCAACAAGTTGTAGTTCAAGCAAAGAAAAAACAAGACATATGTTGAATAGGTTTATTAATACATTTAAATACACTTAAATACACTTATATACACTTAAATACACTTAAATATATACAGCTTAAATCTATAACAATATTATAACATTTATTGATTTACAAAGTCTTTATTATAATGTTTAGTCAAATAAGTCTATTTTTCTTCATCTGCTTCACTCTGTTCACTGGCATCCATATCGCTTTCTTCGTCACTGCTTTCATCTTCCTCCTCATCTAGAAGCTCTTCAAAGAATGCATCGTTTCTTCTTATAGCCGCCTTTAGTGCCTTTGAATACTCGTAATGTTTTTCATCAACAAAGTAATTGAAGTCTTCTAAAATGGTTTCATAATGTTCGTTTTGTTGTAAACGTTGGGCATATTTGAATAGTCTCATAAACAGTTGTTTAAGTCGACGCTTATAAATGGGTCGAAAGTCATCACTTGCTATTTCACGCGCATCTTCAAGCCCTTGTTCTTCATATTCTGAAACCTTTTCTTGAAATTTCTTATCATATTCATCGTAGACTTCTTGAACCATATCATACCAAACAGAGTCTGTTTCTGACTCACTTTCAGAGTCTGTTTCTGACTCACTTTCAGAGCTGCCGTCATCATCACCCTCAACACAATGTTCCATATGTTTGAACAAAGCTTCTTGACTGTTGTACAACGCATCACATTCTGTACAAGCATGTGCATTCTTTTCAGTCATGTTAACGCTTTGACTTTCCATAGAAGACTCATCTAAAGTTTCAGTGATAGGTGGTTTTACAGGGTTTTCCATATCTATCTCCAATTCTTCTTCTTCTGAAGTGTGAGCATTCTTTAAGTGCCTTTTAAGACTTTGTGGCCAATTGTAAGATTTCAAACAAATGTTGCATTTATACATCCTTTCGGTTCAACATGCACTTTTGAAATGATGAAAAAGCCTTTAAACATTGCCTTATATACAACTTGTTGAACAACATGTTGAACATGTTCAACTTGTTGAACAACATGTTGAAGAACATGTTGAAGAACAAGTTCAACAAGTTCAACATGTTCAACATGTTGTTGAACATGTTGTCTACGCCTAGGGTTAGGGTTATGCCGCTTAGGGGAGTCTAACGTCATGACGTCTTTATGACGTTATCATTACATCATTATGACGTCATCACGTCATCATTATAACGTCATAATAACGTCATTCGAACAGGCCCGCGCCTTACCAAAAAAAAACTGACTCAGCAGAATTTGTTTCTGTTTGATAGGTATGAAATGCATGTCTCACTCTTCCTTTTATGTTACTTCGATGTAATCAAACTATGGTGTGTAACTTGCTCAAAAATGCCAAACTTGTTAAAATTGCTAAAATTGCTGACTCAGCAAATCGACCAACTTGTGCAACAACATGTTGAACATGTTGTTGAACATGTTGAACATGTTGTTGAACATGTTGAACATGTTCAACTTGTTGAACATGTTGTTGAACATGTTGAACATGTTGAACATGTTGTTGAACATGTTCAACAACATGTTGAACATGTTGAACAACAGCTTGTTGAACAATTGTTGTACAATTGCTAAACAACTTGTTGAACCATAGTTTGACGTAAAAATAATTCAAACACATGTTTGAATGGTGGGCGCGCGCCATTCCAACAACCCACCTATGTAAACTAATGTAAACTAAGACATCAAACTGAATTCAATGGTGAAATTTTCATTCAAATCGGTTAACCATAACGAAAGTTATTACACTTTTCCACTTTTTAAAAAGTTAAAATGGCGAATGTCAAATTATGCATACAGCCAGCTGCGCAAATAGCCCATGACTACATTATAACAAAAACTAGATATAAAACTGAACCAAACAGTGAAAGTTTCATGCAAATCGACCTACTATAGCGAAAGTTATCTCATTTTTTCACTTTTCACAAAGTTAAAATGGCGGCATGTCACATTATGCATACAGCCATCGGTGTAAATAGCCTATAACCACTTAATGTTAAAACGTTACATAAAACTGAATCAAACAGTGAAATTTTCATGTAAATCGACCAAGTATAGCGAAAGTTATCTCAATTTTTCACTTTTTACAAAGTTACAATGGCGGCATGTTACAAAAATGCATACAGCCAGCTGCGTAAATAGCTTGTAACCACTTTATAACGAAACTAGATATAAAACTGAATCAAACAGTGAAATTTTCATGTAAATCGACCAAGTATAGCGAAAGTTATCCCAAATTTTCACTTTTTACAAAGTTAAAATGGCAGCATGTTACAAAAATGCATACAGTCAGCTGCGCAAATAGCCTATAACCACTTAATGGTAAAACTAGATATAAAACTGAATCAAATAGTGAAATTTTCATGTAAATCGACCAAGTATAACGGAAGTTATGCCAATTTTTCACTTTTTACAAAGTTAAAATGGCGGCATGTTACAAAAATGCATACAGCCACCGGTATAAATAGCCTGTGACCACTTAATGTTAAAAATTTACATAAAACTGAATCAAACAGTGAAATTTTCATGTAAATCGACCAAGTATAACGGAACTTATCGCAATTTTTCACGTTTTACAAAGTTAAAATGGCGGCATGTTACAAAAATGCATATAGTCACCGGTGTAAATAGCCTGTGACCACTTTATAACAAAACTAGATATAAAACTGAATCAAACAGTGAAATTTTCATGTAAATCGGTCAACTATAACGAAAGTTATCCCACTTTTTCACTTTTACACAGTTAAAACGGCGACATGTTACAAATATGCAAAGTTCCACACTTCAACGGAAGTCCGTTATCTCAAATTACGAAAACAAAATGACGTTTACGTACACTCTGCTGTGACGTTTACCCTTCATCATCACGTCATCCCAACACGCGCGCGCGCTCCATCCAAAAACTCAAGCAGATACAATCAAACAGACATGATGACGTCACTTCCGGTCCAGACATGATGACGTCACTTCCAGACATGATGACGTCATTATGGCGTCACAATGATTGACAGGTCACAGCGGGCTTAATTGACTTAATTGACTTAATTGGCTTAATTGATCACGTGATTGATGACGTCACGATGATTGACTGCGGTAGAACCCCTCTTTCTTGTATTTATACCACAAAAACTACAATTACTTGCATTTACAATTACCACTTTTTGTTGTTGTTCTGTAAGCTGTTTCAGTTGTTATACTACGATTTATCAAGGAACTATTTTGCTAAGCGTAGGCTTATTGGTGGTGAACAATGAAGTAAACAACTGCTGGCTGAGTCCAAGAAGGTTTGTCATGTACAGAACCCAAACAAGCTCGAATGACTTATCTAAACTCCCTGAAACTTGTTTGCTGTTACTTCCAAAGTGCTCTACACCTTAAGGGCACACGTCTAAGTAAAGCAACGACTGAAAACGTAATTTATTATGCGTTGTGACTTCAAACGGTCTCATTGCCAATGTAGTTATTGTCCAATATACTTCAAGTGTCTATCATTCTAGTGAAATGTTGACGAAAATGTGGGCGATAACATAAGACATGTGGGCGGTGACCTAGATATTGTGGGGTCCATCACACATTGAGAATAATAAAAAAATACATCGAAACTCTATGCCAACAAAGGACAATGGCCGAGTGCTAGAGGTCTGGTTGGCTTCAGGCACTACCTTCAAATTTGAGAATAGAGACATTTAGAGGGATGTTGATAAGCTAGCGACCTGGAGAATCACGTAAAAGATGACGCATTATACTTGCATATATTTTGATTCTTTGCAATATGCCAAATTAAACGATCAACATGTCAGTGATTTAAGATAAAAAAATGGTGTTTTACAATAATGCTTGGACATCCATGACGTCACTCTGCCCCCACACATATTTCAGCCGACCACTGACCATATGGTGCCAGTTGCCGCATTTCCGCTCCCCATAAACAACGTCATCGTTTTGTGTCTACGGACTCAACACCAGAATTTTGGACTCCAGTTTAGGAGGTGATAAATTATGTTAGCCTCAGTGCCGGGGATGGGAAGGGGGGTGGGGAATGAAAATGACGCCGCAGCAGTCACTTGGCCATTTCTCACTGGAAAAGACATTTTAATATCACTAAAAGGTCGTTAAAAGTCATTAAAAGTCAATAAAAATGTTAGTTTTCGAGTAAATTGAGTTTCTGTGCCGTTTTCCTATTTCTTTCTTTTAATTCAATCGTTCTTTAGAATCCTGACCCAACTGGAAAACTGACGTTGGTTCTACTTCCATTTTCAACCTATTTGCAATGTTGGGTAGACTTAGGCTAATCGGCGTCTCTCCAACATTGACAGGTAGTCAATGTTTCGACTGCCATGACCAATCAAAATCCGACCTTGATCCGGCATCGGGTGCAACGTCAATCCAACGCTGATGAAACGTCGCAATGTTCACAGGATAGTGAACTGTCACACTTAATAAGAACCTTTTTGGCTTGTTATTACACAGGTAAAAAAATTCTGAAAGAATTTCACATGAAATTTATGTAGAAATTTATATTTCCATACTCTTTTCAAAATATGAAAAGAGTATAAAAAAAGTGTGGTGATGTGGTAGGAAAGTTTCATTAAAAAGACAGAAATGAAATCGATTATAAAATACGCTTTCTTAAAAATTTATTGCAAATTATTCTGTACTTTATAATTTTAATTAACGTGTAAATATATATTATATTTACTATCATGATTCCATTATGTGCGATTTTAGCACCCCAAAAAGGGGGAAAGGAAAGAAAAGAAATCACAAGCAATGTTCGTTTTCTTTTGAACAGATTATGATGGGGCTACGCTGACGGAAGGGCAGCTGTGGCCTCTTTAGTACATTGCTGCCAAGAAGTCGACATTGGGTCACTTGTCCGACTTTTTACATGATATCTCTCCCCCCCCCTCCCCCCCTCCCCCCCCCCCAACTCCTAAACAAACCCACTGAGTCAATCTCATATTGCAATGGTCACTGGGCCGTATATCTTCATAACTGTTTTATTTCTATCGTTTCACCTCACCAGTTGACTTACCCAGTCTCACTCCAAGAAAAGCTTGTTTTTTTTCTAACGGTAGCAAGCCATTAAACATTAAAGCAGGTAAGAAATTGGCGAGGGCTTAATATTTTTATACTAAGAAATTGCTTGTCTACAGATCAAAGTATTCAAATTAAGAATAAATCACCGTCGGCAGATTGAGACAAAAAAATGGCAAGTGAACAAAGAAACCTTCGCAAATTGAGTCTCTTTACAGGAAATACATGACCCTAATTTTGTCAAGTTTTGAGGACTAAAATTTTTATACAGAAAGCAAAAGGCAAAATGTGAGTGGGCTCGTGTAACATTTTTTGTATGCTGTTGAGAATGTATGGCGGGAGCAGAAAAAAAGAGGGAGGGGAAAAAAAGAAAAAAAGGAATACCCCTCCAAGATGGGTTGCCATGCATGCCTACGACTTTTTAAAACGACCCCAAAAAACGGAGTACTAGTTTTGAAAAAAAAAAAACCCTCATTTTTCATGAAACGCGGGGTGAAATTCGGAATAGCCCACTCCCTTTATACCGAATACTGAATACTTTATTTTTTAAACAAATTAGCACTCAACGCAGACCTCGTCTGGCCTCAAAAAATTTTCCCCCTTTTCCCGCGCGGTATTATATCTCGTAACAAGTGCCCCAACAGACCCAACGCCCCCTTTCCCCCTCGCCCCCCCCCGGGGGGGGGGTATAACGGATCTCGAAATTCTAAAACGAAACTCCTTTCTATAGAATCGTTTTTTTTTCATTCCCAGTGAAAAAGCTTCAGTTGTTTCCTTATTCATCACAAACTGAATGTGAAAATATGACATTATTTATAATTATCTGTGTAAGATCCAAGAGCGAAGACCGCTTCAGTTTTTTATCATTAATATTTTAGCATGTCCTAACCAGGGAAGAATCCGTTACAAAACCGCTCCATAAAAAAAAGCTCTCGATGAAAAATGCGCCCATATTTTAGGATGTAAACGAATTTAGAAATGAAAATTGTAAAGGAGTAAAAATTTGTTTTACGACATAGGAATGCAGTGGACACCCAAATGACCGGCTCGGGGGGAAAAGGAACCGGTTTGCGGTAGTCCCATGGCTGGGGGTCGTATTTCCGACGATCCACCGTACATAAACTGTACGTAAAATCTATGTATGTAAACTGTACGTAAAATGTACATAAACCATACGTAAAATGTATGTATGCAAACTGTACGTAAAATGTACATAATCTGTGCGTAAAATGTATGTAAACTGTGCGTAAAATGTATGTATGCAAACTGTACTTAAAATGTACATAAACTGTACGTAAAATGTATGTATGTAAAATGTACGTAAAATGTGTGTAAACTGTACGTAAAATGTATGTAAACAGTACGTAAAATGTATGTAAACTGTACGTAAAATGTATGTATGTAAACTCTACGTAAAGTGCATGTAAACTGTACGTAAAATGTATGTAAACCGTACGTAAAATGTATGTAAACTGTACGTTAAATGTATGTAAACTGTACGTAAACTGTACAAAACTGTACATAAATGTACAAAAACTACATAAACTGTACGTAAACTGTACAAAGCTGTACATAAATATACAAAAACTACATAAACTGTACGTAAACTGTTCATAAACTGTACATAAACTACATAAAATGTACATAAACTGTACGAAAACAGTACATAAACTACGCATAATCTGGATTCATATACCAAACTTGGCATGTCTAAGAGATGTCTAAGATTCTTATTTTAATTTTGAATAAATTTGTTAATTTGAACAGATAAATTTTCAACTCATTTTAAGCAATGAGAATTATACGTAAGAGTTTCTCGTACATCTGCCAGAAATAGCAATATGACTGGTGTTAAATTAAACCACAGCGTTTTAGAAGCCTACGATTCGATGACGATTCGTCTTCTAAAAGCCAGGACAAAATTCTATGTTGACAATTACATACTAAACGTACAAATAAAATAATTTAACTATTATTTTAATGTGTAATATGTATTTTTTTAGAGAAAGAAAGAAAAAACAACCTCTTACCATTTATGATTTTTTTTTCAAAACATCCAATATTAACCGTTTTTGGAAGATCATTATTGTTATTTTTTTCGCTATTTATCCACGACAGCTACTTGTCACCACAGGGGGGAAATGTTCTTTACTGAGCATAGCCCTCGACGTTATATTAATGCGCATAACCACCGCCGCCGCCCTCTCCGAGACAAGTGACCCTCACTTAAGAGAAGTGGCTTGACTTCTGGTGAGCAAAAAAGACAAGCCGTTAAAAGGTTTAAAAAGATACGTTTATGTTGTTTTCACACTGCCGATTATGTTAGGGTTAACTAATTCTGGGGAAATCCGCAGTATGAAAAGTTCACACTCCGGATTTAACTAATGCGGCCTGGATTACTTAATCGTAAGCAATTAAACCGAAACAGGAATGCTCAATGGGTTTTGTTTAGCTTAGTTTAAAATTTTTGATATCGTAATTACGAAACGTTAGAGTGACGTCATGTTAGAATACTCATTTTGTGAGCCAATCCTGAGCCAGTAATTAAAAAAAAACATCATATTTAGACCGCCCAGGATTAGTTAAGCCGGGTTTTAAGTCAAAGTATTAAAAGGAACACACCAGGATTAGCTTTACTTAGTTAAGTGCGGTCGAACTTGAAAAGTTAAGTCCTGTGACAAGAACATTAGTTCCCCTATGATAACATTGTTAGTTCAAATTGTACTTGTAGCTGAAATATACAGAATAAAATTCTACTCAAAATGTAGTCTAATTATATAAATATTGAGTATGACGCACTGATTTAGCAAATAAGGGTGTCATATTCGATCCAATTATATGTAAATGCTGAGTCAGCAAATTGCTCAAATACAGCATAAAAAACCTGTTTAAAAAATATTATAAAATAAACATTTGGCTAAAAAAGAATAGAATTTTAAAATGATGGTGAAATTTGTGTGGGCTTGTGAAACTTTTGATTAGGTTTATGGAACGGCCATCCATTTATAGACGAACAAATTTGGAAAGAACTATATTTGTGGAATTGTAACCAGTTCTGGAAAAACAAAAACAGAATCTGACTGTGTTACTGAATTTCTGAAATATCATAAGCTCCCCAATCTTACCCCGTTTATATAAGGTTTAATCTGTTAACACTTCTATGGTCTGAAAATTTTTATTCGATTTGAAATAACTTGGGTAAATTGTCTGTACCCGGCCGCTGAGAATTAGTGTGTGCATTGGGTGTATTAAATTTAACCAAATTCGAATATGTATCCACACCATTCATAAAAACCAAAACTTGACATGAAATTTGTTACCACGCTTGTTCAACAACTCCCCCCCCCCTCCCCCCTAACCCACCCCCCCCCCAAAAAAAAATAATAATAATGAACACTGAGAAAGGGAAGGGGATAATTTTGAGGCCAGACGCGATCTGGCAAGAACAAAATGACAAAAAAAAAATGGCGAAAGTGACGCCAGCACAATTTCAATAGCCCCTTGGCAAGTCACTCAGTGACAAGTCAATTATAAGATTGCTTCAATACTTTAGGCAATGCCATCCCTACCCGCTTCTCCCCCCCCCCCGAGCTCCCCCTCCCCCTCCCCCTTCCTCTTCCTCAGGCAGCACTCATGGCTCTGATAAAAAAAAGAAGAAAATACATGAGGACGTTATGACCTGCAAACACATCAGCAACATTTTTAAAGTTTTTTTCCTACCAAAGGAAATATTGTCCCAGTGGCAAACAGGATTCAAAACACTCGTATCTAATATTAAAATGAACCACCCAAAGATCTAACAATCTTAGCCCTCTTTTCCTTTTTTTAAAAATAATGACAGCATTTCGGCATTACGCTACTTTTTGTCTAATCGCGAGAAAAAAATAGTATGCCACCAGGTTAGATAAAGTCACTGTTACGGGAGGGGGGGGGATGGGGAAGGGGGAAAGGGGAGGGTTATGGAATTGCAGCTATTACACTTGATTTGCTAACTCAATGATTACGCAATATGTTACAGATCCTGCCTCGCACAAAACCACTTAATTTCTCACAATTCATATAAATATCAGACAGAAAATCTTCCCCCCATAATTGGCTCTCAGACAGCTTTGTCTTGTTGTAATGAGGGTTTATTTTGAGTGCCCTTTTTATCAATTATAACTGCAGACTGTCTATAAATGTAGTTTTATGTAAACAATAACTTACTAGTTCGGGTTTTGCAATCAAGGAATTTATAACTTAAAAACTAAAACTTAATTCTCGAAAGTTAACACAGTTCTTACAGAATATTTTAGGGCCAGCCAATACCATCCTAATTTACCTTCACGTTCCATGTGAATAACAACTAACATATAATTATTTGATCATGGAGATTTTATTAGTTTCAGTTGGAAACTTCATCTGTTCATTTTGTACTAAGGTCAAGGTTTCTCACCCGATATTTCAATGTTAAATATTCAAACATAATAATGCTCATTAGTATTTCCCAAAAAATATGTCTTCCGTTTGTGGTACAAAAATTGTTAATGCAGTAGGGTAAAAGTGGGGCTTTTAAAACAGGAAGTGACGTCATAATGACGTCAGGAGGTGTTTTGATAGCCCCATGGGGCTTTTAAAACAGTGACGTCATATTGACGTCATATTGACGTCATGTGAACGTCATATTGACGTCATATTGACGTCATATGGTTGTCATATGGTTGTGATATGGACGTCATATGAACGTCATAATGACGTCAGGAGGTGTTTTGATAGCCCCATGGGGCTTTTAAAACAGTGAGGTCATTTTGACGTGATATAGACGTGATATATAGACGTGATATGGAGGTGATATGGAGGTGATATGGAGGTGATATGAACGTCATATGAACGTCATATGAGCGTCATATGAACGTCGTAATGACGTAATATGGAGAGTGGGCGGCCATTCAAACGGGCGGCCATTCAAACGACCATTCAAACGGGCGGCCATTCAAACAACAAAATGGCACCCGAACAAAATGGCACCCGGACAAAATGGCGCCCGAGCACTCGAGCACTTGAGCACTTGAGCACTCGAGCACTCGAGCACCCGAGCACTCGAGCACCCGGACAGCAAAGGGCTCATAGAGACCCCCCCGGCTCATGGCTCCACCACCCCCCCCCCCCCCCATGGCGGTTTTAGCCGCTGGCTCACGGCTCACCGCATGCCACTGTATGTATACAAGCAATGGCCACTCTTTTTTTTCAGCTTTCTCACTCCAAACACACAGCAGACCAGACTGGTAACGGGTCAGTCGGACAAACGGACACCCGGACAAACGGTCTACCCGGACAAATGGACACTCGGACAAACGGACAGTCTTTTTTTTTTTTTTTTTTTTGTTTTTTGCCTCTCTCTCCACACGGCGTCTGAGGGGCAAACAAGCAGTGTTTTCGGCTTTCTCACTCTCTAAACCCACACACCTTCACTAATGGATTGTCGTAGCAGCAGTTAAAGGAAATGAGCACTCTTTTCCTTAAGAGACGCCATTTTTAACCCAGAGCTCTCTCCATCACGATATAAACAGGCAACAAGAACTCTTTTTTTAAAGCTTTCTCACTGCGTACACACATAACATCTACGGCAACCGAACAAATGGACACCCAGACACACGGACACCCAGACACGGACACCCAGACACATGGACACCCAGACACGGACACCCAGACACACGGACACCAAGACAGTCATGTTTTTTTTTAAAATTTTTGTCTCTCTCTCTCTCCATCACACCACGGCGTCTGAGGGGCAAACAAGCAGTCTTTTCGGCTTTCTCACTCTCTAAACCCACACACCTTCACTAATGGATTGCCGTTGCATCAATTAGAAGTGACCTAAATAAGAGACGCTATTTTCAACCCAGAGCTCTCTCTCAATGCATATACAGGCAACAACAACTCTTTTTTCGGCTTTCTCACTCTCTAAACCCACACACCTTCACTAATGGATTGCCGTTGCATCAATTAGAAGTGACCTAAATAAGAGACGCTATTTTCAACCCAGAGCTCTCTCTCAATGCATATACAGGCAACAACAACTCTTTTTTCGGCTTTCTCACTCTCTAAACCCACACACCTTCACTAATGGATTGCCGTTGCATCAATTAGAAGTGACCTAAATAAGAGACGCTATTTTCAACCCAGAGCTCTCTCTCAATGCATATACAGGCAACAACAACTCTTTTTTCGGCTTTCTCACTCTCTAAACCCACACACCTTCACTAATGGATTGCCGTTGCATCAATTAGAAGTGACCTAAATAAGAGACGCTATTTTCAACCCAGAGCTCTCTCTCAATGCATATACAGGCAACAACAACTCTTTTTTCGGCTTTCTCACCCCATACCTTCACTAATGGATTGCCGTAGAAGCAATTAAACGTGAGCAACGCCGTCTTAAGAGACGCCATTTTTAACCCAGAGCTATCTACCCATTACGGTATATACAGGCAACAACAGCTCTTTTTTTAAGCTTTCTCACTGCGTACACATACATAACACCTACGGCAACCGAACAAACGGACACCAAGACACACGGACACCCAGACACGGACACCCAGACACACGGACACCCAGACAGTCATGTTTTTTTTAAATTTTTGTCTCTCTCTCTCTCCATCACCCCACGGCGTCTGAAGGGCAAAGAAACAGTCTTTTTCGGCTTTCTCGCCCCACACCTTCACTAATGGATTGCCGTAGAAGCAATTAAAAGAAATGAGCACTCTTTTCCTTAAGAGACGCCATTTTTAACCCAGAGAGCTCTCTCCATCACGGTATATACAGGCAACAATAGCTCTTTTTTTAAGCTTTCTCACTGCGTACACACACATAACACCTACAGCAACCGGATAAAAGGTGTAGCAGAGTTCAGATTATGACGTAGCGACGTCGTCGCTACGGGCGTCGGACGTAGCTCCCGAGAGGCGGTTCCAAGGCAATGACAAGTCACTTCAGCGTTTCACTACTGCTAACATTTATTGGTGATGATTCTGCACATAATGGTTTAACAATCGTTTAGTGGTTTTATTTGTACTTCGCTTATTTCCCAGGCTGGCAGTAGGTTTACTGCCCCGTTATTTAAAAGTAAACGCTAAGTCCAAAACTTGTGAATGAGAACGACTTTGTTTGCGCTACGTCCTAGGTGTTGTAGTACTCGTCTTAACCACACTCTCCCGGCGCACGCCGGGTGACCGCTTATATAGGGAGAGGGGAAATCGTGCCTAGACGGGAGGCATCTAGAGGTTTTGCGTCATTTTTCCTCGTTCGGATTTATGGCTTTTACGAGAAGCCATAGCTCTTTTCTTATGGGAGTATACGAGACAGCCAGATGACGGATATCGGAATATATGTGGCAGCCAAATGCCGGATCGGGAAGTTATGATGGCTGAATCGATTGCTTTCCCATAGATAGATATACCCTTAATAGCAGTTTTCACTTATCAATAGACATTAGTTCCAGCTTAATTACTTTTTACGAGGCAAGGGAGGAAGGGTCACCAGACGGCATGGAAACATACTAATTTACTACCCGCATTAGTGTTTGGTTATGGCCTATTATATCACAATACTATCATGTCCAGGGGTTTACTCACAGGGCCTGGGAAGTGCTGATAATCGACTGTCAATTAATAGCTAAAACGTAAATACAGGAATAATCTGAACCACCATTTTACATTCGTCCCCTTCCAATAAAGATTTATATCCTCAACGATTAAATCGTTCAGTTAACCTTACAATGGTGTTCAGATTATGACTTAACTCAGAATACGAAGAACTTTAATAGGTGTCGAATCTGGAGTGATCGGTTCCAGATGCAACACTTGATAAACATTTAAAATATACAATTCACTGTTCAGATAACACATAGCAGTAATATATTAAACACTACCAACTAATACATCAAATAACATCATAATTATTGACTAACACCTCAGAGGTATTAAAACTAATGTATGTTGACAAACTTATTTACAAACTCGAGTTTCGTAGTTCGAACACACTAAATTCCAGAGTGTCAATTTACACTCGTTCCGCATTATTGCCAAGATTACACGTATCCCCAGTAATTGTGAGATGCCCACAACTTTCCGGGCCGATGTTAACCGGATCCTGCTCGATATCTTTTGGGACGTTATGGAATTTGACCTTGGTAAAGGAGGTTGGGTGTTCATCACATATCAATTTCAGACTCCGTTGTCGACGCCATGGTGGACAACGTCTTCGCAATATTACGAACAAAAGGGCAGGCAGGAGCAGGGCCGCCAGGATACCACCAAAAATCAGACGTTCCTTCCAAGCAGGAAGGGAATACATGGAACGGAGTTCCCGGAACTCTTTACCGTGGTAAATGGATTGCTCAAGAATTCTGTGAAGATGTTCCACGGGGATGGTTTCAACAGTTGAGAGCTCATTACGCAGCGCAGTCATGTCGGAGTCAATAGAATCCCAAGGTAGACGGAACGTACTGGAGGAGTTCCAAATATTTGGGGCCAATTTTGCTATCTCAATTTGGGCTCCAAATTTCACTTGCTGCTCAGCCGTGATTGAACCAGAGACTTGTAAGGGTATGTCAAACAGAGGGGACGTCAATCGACAGTTATCCTCTAGAACGATTAGGTGGACATTCGATATGAGTACCTTATTAGTGGATTTTTCAGTGTTTTCGCACTTAATCTCGACCTCGAAAGGATCTAAGGTTGAGATTAACCAGTTTCTGCCAGAGAGGTGCTGTACGGAAGGTGCTTTAGTCATTGGAACAAAGGTTTTCTTACATATGGCTGAGATTCGCTTTTCATCGCGTAGGAACAGCGATGTAATACATACCGGATAGTTGATAACTTTGAAGAGTGGAGAATTAAACCTACAAATTGGGGTTTTAGCACAATGGGGTAATTCTTCCGCGCTTAGGTATGCAAAATGGATTTTATCGCGGGAAATGGCCAGATAGTCGCAATCTAGGACATACTTAGCACCAAGTCGGTGTTCTGAATTTGGTACGGGGACCTGCACTGCTCGGTAGATTTCGTACTCATCTTGTTTATCCATAAGGGGAATTGCCATCATGACATGAAAGCTATTACGTGCTGGTAAAACAGTTGGGGAGAGGAATTTATAGTATTTTATTAGACCTTCCTTATCCAGAGGATAAGGTAGTCTTATGCTCTGCGGTAATTTTTGCCGGATTTTTCTCAAGACAGCAGCTAATTCAGACGGAGTTATCAGAGAGGGTGATAGATGTCCTTGGACGGAGGACTGTAGTTGCGTCACTAAGTTGGTAAACGTCAGGTGAATTTGCCTCATCGTCGAGGAAACCAAGTTAAAGATCGCGTGGAGGCGTGATATAAGCTGAATGTAGGTCATCTGGGGTATAATCACCATAGATATTTCATCGTACATCATATAGAGTTCGTCGTGTAGGCGGTTAGTAGCGTTAGTGATTTTTAACAGGGCTTGTCGGTTTACTTGCAATTCGGCGTTAGTTTTATTTATCAAGGTAACACTTTCGGAGAGAACATGGACAACTTGTTCGTTCGTGTGTCCGAAGCTCACAATTGCGTCGCGTAAACGTCGTACGTTCCTTTCGGTTGCCACACCAAATAAGGAAGACAGCAAATTGCCAACAATAGGTATGACTGATCTACGCGGGCGAGAGGATGGTAATACCGCAAGGGACAGAACATCGTCAAATAAGCTGCTGACGGCTAGATATTCTTCCCGGAACTGAGCTGATTCTTGAGAGATAAGGTCAATAACATTTCTTCGAATGGATCTGGTGGCATCAATGGCTGACTTGTTCATATACTCCTCAGATGGTTGGTTATTTATTAACATTTCAACCGCACTTGCAAACTCTTTTGTTTGCAGCAAGAGGTTTTGGAGGTGGAACTGATAAGGTCGTATGTCGACCGAATAGGTGACTATCCACGAACTGTATGATGCGTAGGCAGTATTCTCGTACAGGAAGAAAGTTCCTGACTCAGCCTGTGATCGGTCGGATAGCACAAGTGCTAAGAGTAGGATCTTTCGGAGCATCGTACTTCCAGGGATTTTTCTACAAAACATCGAATAACATTACGTATCATGTTCCTCGTACATTGATACCTAGTGCAGTGAGGTACGTGCGTAGGCAGTAGCGTTTAGATCTCAATTAGACCCAAACGGTTCAACAACTGCAGTATCAGTAGCGATAAGTCGCTCATATTCGTCTTATCCACGTCCGTGACGTTTGGATAAGGTTGGCCGGTCTGTACAAAGGCGCAGTCAAGTTTCTGACGCTTGACTCCATTGTCAACTACATCCCAAATCAAGGGGGATCCCGGTCGTCTTTTAGACGCAGCGGATGTAGGGCTTCATCATCGCTTAAGTTACCCGGTCGTCGTTTGGCACCCGTTTCGCCCAGGTCGCTCTGAGCTGGCGCGGAACGTTTGGTCGCCGGTCGCTCCCGAGTATCTTGCGGAGGTGTGCCAGCATACAGTGGGGCTGTGAGCCGGGTGGCTCTCATGGGTCGTCTTCGAGAGGTGGACGGGATATCTTCCTCCTCGTCCCGTGCAGAAGCCTTGTTGGACTCAAAAGTACCATAGTCCGACCAGCTGTTGTCCCAAACTTGTTCGGGGTTGGCTGGCTTCAGGTAGTCAACGTGGACAACTTTAACCTTGCCGGTTTGCTGATGTTTGATGACATAGTTAACAGGAGATTTCTGCTCAAGGATACGATAAAACGGTCGCCATTTAAGCTTTAATTTTGTCGATTCGCCAGGGACGGAGGATTTGTCGTAGTAGAACACGGCATCCCCGGCCTCGAATTGCTTTTCGACCGCCGTCTTATTTAAGCGTTCCTTGTTCCTTTCACGAGCTGCCTTCAGGTTGTCTTTCGCGTCCAGATGGACGTGATGTAGGCGCTGAAGGATATTGGGGACATGGTCATCGCCTAAATATCGTAATTTTGGCTGGAGCAGTGTGTCCATGGGCAGCACCGGGTCGCGTCCATGGAGCATCAGGAAAGGTGTAAATCCCGTGGACTCGTGGACCGACATTCGGTACGCCATCAGCATTGCAGGCAAGTAAGTGTCCCAACGTGTAGGATCGTCGTGCACATATTTGGCAAGCACATCATTCATATAGCGATGGAATCGCTCGATCCTACCATTCGTTTGGGGCCTGTAGGGCGACGTCTTGACATGGCAAATCTTCATTTTCTCAGTAAGCACCGCTATGACACCATTCACGAACTCGGTACCCCGGTCGGAGAGTAGAATTCGCGGGCATGAGTGTCGAGGGATGATATGCGTGAGAAGGATGGAAGCCATCGTTTCAGCAGTTTTTGCGGGAACTGCAAAAGCCTCAGGCCAAGATGTTAAATGATCGATGATTGTGACTATGTACCTGTTCCCAGAGTCTGTTACTGGGTAGGGTCCACAAGTGTCAATGGCTATCATCTCGAAGGGGTAATCCGGTACGGGCATGTCCTGCATGGGCGCATGATCTCGTTTCAGGCGCCTTGCTCGACATATATACCAATCTGTGGCGTACTGGACTACGTCACGGTACATGTTGGGCCAATAGTACCGCATCCGAATTTTCTCATAAGTTTTTGTAGCGCTTACATGACCTCCTCCATATTCGGAGTCATGAAATTGCTCGATGACACACCTTGTCAATCCAGAAGGGATCACCAACTGCGTACGCCGGTTACCATCCCTTCTAGTGGGCGCTGCTATGTGGTATAGCAGGCCGTCAATTTCCACGTAGTCATTTGGTGGCTGTTCGCCCTGCAAAGCTTCAAATATCAATTTTAGGTCGTTGTCGTTCCTTTGTGCCTCTCTTAGATCGTCTCTGCTATTTAACACGGGTACTTTCTCCTCCACGTCCGATGTTTCGGTCTCAGAATCATTAGATTCGGAGAAGGGAACTTTTGTTGATAAGCGATGATCATCGGAGGTGTCTAGTACCCAGATTTCGTCATCTACTGGTTGTTTAGTGATACGAGATAACATATCAGCCGGGACATTAGTTTTTCCGGTCTTGTACTGGATGTCACAGCCATATTCGCTCAGCATAATTGCCCACCGTTGGATTCGGGCATTCCGCATCTCCGAGGTGAACAATGACCGCAATGGCTTGTGATCTGTGAAGACGGTAAATTTGGTCCCTAGTAAATAATGGCGTAGTTTATTTACGGCATAAACGATCGCGTAAGCTTCACGTTCGATGGTAGCCCATTTCTGTTGGCCCGGTGAGAGTTGTTTTGAGACGTATTGGACAACCCTTTCACCTTCAGGAAACTCCTGACTGAGTACTGCACCAACCGCGTACAGGCTGGCATCGGTATACAGCCTATAAGGTTGGTCCAATTTGGGATGGGCCAACACTGGCGCTCGACACAGAGCCTCTTTGAGGGCTTCGAACGACGCTTCGCATTCCTTGGTCCAATGGAACCGTGCATGTTTGCGCGTGAGCTGGGTTAGGGGTCGTATCAGGTCGCTGAATTTTTCAATAAAACGACGGTAGTACGACGCCATTCCCACAAAGGAACGAACTCCACGCACTGTCGTGGGTGGACTCAAGTTACGAATAACTTCGACCTTCTCCGGGTCCGGTTCCAAACCAGATTCCGAGATCACATGGCCCAAGAAGCTTACTTTCTTGACTACGAAGTTACATTTTGAAGGCTTCAAACGTAAATTCGCCTTCCTTAATTTTCGAAAAATGATATCGACATGTTCCATGTGCTCCTCGAGGCTAGACGAATACACGATGATATCATCCAAATATGCGAAAGCGAACCGATTCAGGGCATCCCCAAGTACCTGATTCATCAATTCCTGGAATACCGGGGGAGCTGCGCAAAGTCCGAATGGCAAAACATTGAATTCGAACAGCCCGCGATGGCATACAAAGGCTGTTTTCTCGCGATCCCTTTCGGCCATTTTTATTTGCCAGTAACCGCTCTTCAAATCTAAACAGGTAAATATTTTAGCGCTATTGAGGGAGGAAAGGATGTCCGATATATCCGGTAAAGGGTAAGAATTTTTGTGGGTGATATTGTTGAGTTTACGATAGTCAACGCACATGCGCTTACTTCCATCCTTTTTGGGTACTATAACTATGGGACTTGCCCAAGGGCTCGTGCTTGGCCGGATTATGTTGGCTTCCAACATTTCATCTAATTGCTTTTCGATCTGAGGGCGCTGTGAAAAGGGGGTTCGATAAGGCCTTTGTTTTATTGGGGCGTGTTCTTTCGTATCAATGTACATTTGGACCAAATTGGTTTTTCCCAGATTTATGTCCTTTTCGGCAAAAAGATCTCCATTTTTAAGGAGGAATTCGCGAAAACGGCTACGTTCGGCAGTGGGAATGTGATCTAAATCAAAATTCAAGGAGGATTTGGTTTCAGACATTGGATCCCTATCGCGTTGTTCGACTGAATTTATTTCGTTAACGTGACACTGTACCCGTTCTGCTATTGCAATGGCCTGGCCACACCGTACCCGAAAGGTACGTGTGGTGTCGTTCCTAATCAGCATGGCAATTTTGCTACCTTTTGTGGTATCTACCAAAACATTAGGCGCTAGGACCCCGGGTTGATCAACAAAGGGAGAACTATTGTCGAGTGGGGTCAATATGTACTGACCTCTGTCACTAGGAGGCATGCGGCATGGAATCATCACCGAAGACCGCGAGGGGAGGAATACATTCTCTGTGGTGTGCACTAGGGATATTGACTCGGCTCCGTCACGTTTGTCTTTCAACATGACTACTGAAGTTCCGACGCTGATGGTTCTTTCCTGGAAGTCCCATCTTACGTCGTGCTGCGTGAGGAAGTCGCTTCCCAAAATCACCGGTTTCCGCATGTGGGACACCACGACAAAAGTGTGAGACACATGCTTCTTACCGACAGTGAAGTTAAGAATTGACTTCCCTAGAACTGACAATTCCTGTCCCGTGACACTAGTAAGACTGACTCCCGGATCTCGATCTACTGCAGATTTACATTGTTTTGGGAGACTTCTAAAGAGCTTTGCTGAGACCAAAGAGACATCAGCTCCTGTGTCCAAAAGGGCAAGAATTTCAGTTTTCCCGAACTGCAGGGGGCACATCTTTGCCCACCGTGATTCATCAGCAGAACTAGCATATGCACCCAGCGCCGAGTTCTGCGTTGCGGAGCTAGGTGCCCTTAGTTTCCCGGCTTGGAAAACTTCGGGGGCTGCTCCCGTTTTCGCTTCCTGCAGTCCCTAAAAACGTGCCCAACCAACTTACAGTGGTTACAGATGGGCTTCCCATCGGGTGTCCATTTATTGAGCTGGTCCGGTTGGGGCTTGGTTCGGTCAGACTTTCGTACTGAGGCTTGGCTGGTGTTTCGCTGGTCGATTTTAGCGATCAACAAATCTAATTTATCGACCACATTGGGCGGCTCCTTGACCGGTGGGGACATAATAACTCCTTCGAGACAGGTACAAAGCCTGTCAAGCTTTTCGTTGAACTGTTGAGTCATTTGGGCCTGGGCCCGGTTTTGACCGCTAACGGCGTCCACATCCATAGGCTCCTCAGTGCCACGACGCAGGGAGAAGTGCTTCCCCGCTTGTTGCTCGCGCGTTGCCAGTTGTACGGCCGCGTCGAACTGCTGGGGTCTATTGCGGATCAACCTTCTGGCAATGGAGTCATCACAGACCCCATCGATAAGGGCCTCGATCAAGGAGTTCTGAACCAAGGGCTGGTTCCGGTCTACATTAGGGTAAGCCTCCTCGGAAAGGCTCCTAATGCGTTCCGCGAAAGACTGAATCGCCTCGCCCTTTTTCTGCTTCATGCGCCGTAGTTTTTGAAGAGCGATATGGGCGTCACTGATATCACTGTACTGTGCCACCAGCGTTTGTCGGAGCTGTTGCCAGTTGATGTGGGGGTTATTACGAAGGGTGCGCGAGAGGTGATCAGCCGCAGGGCCCTTAAGGGATTCGAAACAGAGGGCCTTAATCGTTCCGTCGTCAGCATTTACCGCCTGGGCAACGCGTTCGATGTCGTTAAGCCACTCACGAAAACGGCGTCCGCCGTCCCCGTTAAAATCACATACGCGTTTGCCTAAACGTCCCGCTCGCAGCTCCATTTGAAGCTGCCGGAAGGAATGTTGTAGGGCTTGAATGGGTACATCCTGTTGAGGGGGCTGCTGTTGACCCGCTTCGGCCATTTTTTTTTTTTTTTTTAGCTTATCACTACCACTAAGCGTATTCGGAATCCAACGGACTACCCCACTGACACGCGGCTATCAATCTAACCCAATCAGGGACGCGACCTTGTTTAGAACAGTGGAATTCTCTGAAATGCTCTTCCTCTAACCCCGAATGACCTTCCCCACAAACCAACGAGTCGTAATAGAACCGATTCCCTATTCTATAAACTTTACATCCGCACTCAAAGTGATAACCGGTTCGAAGCCTTTCTACAGACGGCATCGGTAGCAATAGGCAGACAAATACACGTTATCTTACTTAATTCAATTACCTCAACAATTTTCGTTCATCACTTAATTACAACAATCGACGAATACTACCCCCAAACAATTTCATTCATTAGATACAAACAAGCGACAATTAATACCTGGATTCCAGTCACATGTGCACTTATCACTAAGTCTCCTTTTAATATATTTTTACTAGATATATAATTTACTGTCTATCCCAAGGAGTGCTCCTAATTGGCTAGGCAGGCTGGCGGTGATTCATCGGTACGGTGGTACGGTCGGTACGGTCGGCACGGCAGCTAGTAGGTGTAGTTGTCACGTCAATGCGGCGGCTGGCAACAGGTTTGGCTCATCACAGCGGCAGCACGGAAGTCCTGACCATCAATGCGTTCTCATTCACGGTTGTTGTTGGTGTTGTTGTTGTTGTTGTTGTTATTGTTGTTGTTTAATCCTGGTCACGGCACCAAATTATGTAGCAGAGTTCAGATTATGACGTAGCGACGTCGTCGCTACGGGCGTCGGACGTAGCTCCCGAGAGGCGGTTCCAAGGCAATGACAAGTCACTTCAGCGTTTCACTACTGCTAACATTTATTGGTGATGATTCTGCACATAATGGTTTAACAATCGTTTAGTGGTTTTATTTGTACTTCGCTTATTTCCCAGGCTGGCAGTAGGTTTACTGCCCCGTTATTTAAAAGTAAACGCTAAGTCCAAAACTTGTGAATGAGAACGACTTTGTTTGCGCTACGTCCTAGGTGTTGTAGTACTCGTCTTAACCACACTCTCCCGGCGCACGCCGGGTGACCGCTTATATAGGGAGAGGGGAAATCGTGCCTAGACGGGAGGCATCTAGAGGTTTTGCGTCATTTTTCCTCGTTCGGATTTATGGCTTTTACGAGAAGCCATAGCTCTTTTCTTATGGGAGTATACGAGACAGCCAGATGACGGATATCGGAATATATGTGGCAGCCAAATGCCGGATCGGGAAGTTATGATGGCTGAATCGATTGCTTTCCCATAGATAGATATACCCTTAATAGCAGTTTTCACTTATCAATAGACATTAGTTCCAGCTTAATTACTTTTTACGAGGCAAGGGAGGAAGGGTCACCAGACGGCATGGAAACATACTAATTTACTACCCGCATTAGTGTTTGGTTATGGCCTATTATATCACAATACTATCATGTCCAGGGGTTTACTCACAGGGCCTGGGAAGTGCTGATAATCGACTGTCAATTAATAGCTAAAACGTAAATACAGGAATAATCTGAACCACCATTTTACAAAGGGCACCCGGATAAAAGGGCGCCCGGATAAAAGGACATTCGGATAAAAGGGCAGTCTTTTTGTTTTATTTTTGTCTCTCTCTCTCCATCACACCACGGCGGCCGGGGACAAACGAACAGTCTTTTTTCGGCTTTCTCACACTAATTGATTGCCGTAGCAGCAATTAAACGTGAGCAACGCTACCTTAAGAGACACCATTTTTAACCGTGAGAGCTCTCTCTCTCTCCCACGCATATATAGACAACAACAACTCTTTCTTTCTGCTTTCTCACACTAATGGATTGTCGTAGCAGCAATTAAACATGACAGCCATTGCGTCCTTAAGAGAAGCTATTTTTAACCGTGAGAGCTCTCTCTCTCCCACGCATATATAGACAACAACAACTCTTTCTTTCTGCCTTCTCACTAATGGCTTGCCGTAGAAGCAATTAAAACCAAACAAGCATTGAGATGGGAGCCCTCTCTCTCTTTCCGTAGATACATAAGCAATTAAAACCGAATAAGTACTGAGATGAGAGCTCTTTCTCCACTCTATTCTTTATTTACCTTTCTCACTCTCCGAACACACATAACACCTACGACAGACGGACAGACGGGCAGTCTTTTTTTTTAATTTTTACCCCCTCTCTCTTCACACATATAGCAATAGCCACAACCCATTGAGCGTTTTATTTCATAAGTCAGAGTATTTTTAAACCCAGACAGTGGCTTATTTTTTTATCTCTCTCTCTCTCTCTCTCTCTCTCTCTCTCTCTCTCTCTCTCTCTCTCTCTCTCTCTCTCTCTCTTCACACATATATAGCCACAACCAATTGAGAGTTTTATTTCATAAGTCAGGATATTTTTAAACCCAGACAGTGGCTTATTTTTTTTATCTCTCTCTTCACACATATATAGCCACAACCGATTGAGCGTTTTATTTCATAAGTCTGAGTATTTTTAACCCAGACGGCAAATTCTTTTTGCTTTCTCAGACGGTCAGACGGACAGATTTAGCGTTTATTTCATAAGCCAGGGTATTTTTAAACCCAGACGGCAATTTTTTTTAACTCTCTCTTTTCACACACATAACACAGCAGACGGTCAGACGGACAGATTAAGCGTTTATTTCTCAAGCCAGGGTATTTTTAACCCAGACAGCAATTTGTTTTTGCTTTCTCACTTTCCAAACACACGTAACACCACAGCAGACGGTCAGACGGACAGATTTAGCGTTTATTTCTCAAGCCTAGGTATTTTTAACCCAGACGGCAAATTCTTTTTTCTTTCTCAGACGGTCAGACGGGCAATCATTTTTTTATTTTTTTAATCTCTCTCTCAACACACATATAACACATCAGACAGTCAGACGGACAGATTTAGCGTTTCATTTCTCAAGCCTGAGTATTTTTAACCAAGACAGCAATTTGTTTTGCTTCCTCAGACGGTCAGACGGACAGATTTAGCGTTTCATTTCTCATGCCAGGGTATTTTTAACCCAGGCAGCAATTTGTTTAGCTTTTTCAGACGGTCAGACGGACAGATGAGGGGTATAAATCAATGATTTATAGACCCCTTTTTTTTAGCATTTCCCACACTGCTTTCTCCGCCGGCTCACTTCCTTTCGCTTCCCCTGCCGCCGCTTCCCCTACTTTTGCGCCTTGGCGCCGTCGCCGTCTCCGCCTCTGCCGCTGCCGTCATCCTCCCTACAGCCAGCCCTCCTCCTATGCGCTGCTACCGCGGCCCTGTGTGTCCTGAAACCTCTACCCAGAACGTTACAATAATGGTACTCCGGCTTTAACGCATCTGGGCATGTCTGTTCGTGGACTCGTAGAGAGGTTCCTGCCGGTATTCCAAAATGGCAGAAGCTGCAAAACTGCACATTATCCGCCGTATCCAAAAACTCTACGATACCCTGGAGGGATGACTTTTTTTGAAGAGCCATCCTCCTGTTTCACGTCAACCAGTTCCACGGTGCAGTCATTATCGGAGGGCGACTGCATGAGGCTGAAGTCCACCTGCGTGAGGTCCGTTATACTGGCGACAGCGGCTGCTAGCTCTTCCTCAGGAGCTGGTGTCACTGTCTCCGGCCTGGTAACTGTGGCGCTAGGAAGATTTCGCCGTTTGACTACAACTTCTTCCGTTGTGACATCAGCTGCCGTTGGAATCGCTATCGGCGGAGTCGTCAGCGTCGACGCCGTGGCTGCAGCAGGAGTCGCCTTGGCAGGGGTCGCCGCCGTCGTGGTTGTCGCTGCTGTGGTCCCGGTTGGCCTTTCTTCCTGGCAGGGCGGCGGGTCCTGGCTCCTGTCGAGCAAGCTCTCCGTCCGGCGCTTGTATCGTTCCTCCGCCGCCCTGCCAAACCGGTTGAACTCTTCTTCAGGTCTGTTCCTGAGAAAATTCCTCCACTGTCGAAATAGAAATGTTTGATATTCTATATAGATATCTTCCCAGAGATCTACATCCTTCTGTGACAAGAAGTAGCGAGCCCGAAGCTCTGGCGAGAAAAATTCATCTTTGTGTTGCTTTTTTAGCTCTTACTCCTTCAATGATCAAAGGCAGACTGACTGCATACAGTGCGAGGCTGCTATTATATAGGACCCCCCCCCCCCTGGTCAGTCGACCTGAAGCAAGGACCCCCCCCCCTGGTCAGTCGACCTGAAGCAAGGACCCCCCCCCTGGTCAGTCGACCTGAAGCAAGGACCCCCCCCCTGGTCAGTCGACCTGAAGCAAGGACCCCCCCCCTGGTCAGTCGACCTGAAGCAAGGACCCCCCCCCCCTGGCTCACCAACTATTTAGCCGCTGGGCTCACGGCTCAGTAGTATAAAAACGTCGGGTCGACACCGCTATGGCCATTGCATTGCCAAACCATCATGGAGACGTCTCGAAAAGCAGCAACGGCTAGCAACATGGAAATTGATAGCCTGTTCAGCAATGAAACAATGGCTTTTACAGATGCAGTTTTAACTGCAGAGGAGACTGCTGCCTTCCTAAGTACACTAGCAGAAGCTGAAAAAGCCTTGGAGGAAGCATTAGGGGCTCCGTCAGACGTGTCTACAGTACAGCAAACTAGGCCTGAAGAAGTACAGCCAGTACAGCAAGCAATGCCCGATCCCGAGGGATCTGACTATCCGTTCTGGGTTGCCAATGCGCTTGTAAATGGTAGCGCCAAGCCACTTAGTACAAAGTTACAGGCTCATCTAGAGCATCTTAAGGAGGAAGAAGTGGTCATGTCAAGCGATGACGACGGTGACGACGACAATGACGACAATGACGACAACGACGATGACGACGGCGACGACGATGACAAGCAGCTCAAATCTAAATTCGAATGGAGCAAAACTATTCCTGTTACTGAGGAAGACGGCACGCTGTTGAAACGAAACTTTCAAGCAGTGATTCCTCTGATCGATTGCAACATTTTATGGTGTTTATGTGAAGAAGGCTTTTTCGATCAGCACACATACATGTACCTAACGGAAGGAGTGAACACTGTCATTCAGCTTATCTACATGCTAGAAGGAAACATAGAGCATCTTCCCGCGTCAGAGCCGCAGTTCTCCGAAGCCATGACCCGACGTTTCGTTCAACTTTTTCGAAGTCTTCATGAGGAACTTTTTAAGACTTTATCTCTACCGACGCCAAAGTGTGTTGATGAGGATCGCGATTCCAAATGTGCAAAGGTTATGCTACATGGCTTCAAGTACCTTGAAGAACGTATTAAGGTGTATGATATGATGGCTTACCTCTATGAAAATGGACATTTCACCATGCCAATGCTCTTTCAATGGATAATTGGGAGTCGCAAACGAGGAGACTTTTTAGTGATTGTTATGAGACAATCTTTGACAGATGGTTTGCCAACAGCCTTTCTGGATGGTTTCAATGAGATCACTCCGCGATTTTGCAAGCATCTCATGAAAACATACATGTTATGTCCATATAAAAGGAGTGAGGTGTCAAGTGCAGTCATCATTCAACGCGCAGCCATGGAGAAGACAAGCAGCTTTAAAATTAGTGCAAACTTAACCATTACTGTGGAGCATGGACAATTTGGATTATTTATTCGAATTAAACGTGGAGAGAGATGGCTTGCTTTATCACCATCCTTGTGGAAGATTGTGTGCCTGAACTTAGCAAGATTACGCGACACTGGCTTCAAACTGTACTGAACGCAAACGAAGTGGCTTGAAGTCATTTCATACTTGGATATGCGCTATGTGAGTTTTGTGCAAGCATCACTGTTTGAAGGGAAAGAATACAAGTATTACATCAACATGAATGATGGTGAATGGGAGACATTGCTTCAGGAGATGGATAGCATTAACTCAACCTTATTGCCATGTACGGAATGTCATGGCAAGAAAACTCCTATCAAGCTGCAAAAGGACAATCGGATGAAAGTGTCAAAGTTATCTAAGAAAAGACTGGCTGAAGTTCAATTGGAGAATATGGATGTGCAAAATCAACTTTGACTTACCTGTGAATATTGCGGTGCTTACGGATATGCTGAGGATTATGATTGTCACTGCCACAAGTACAATTGCAAGTTGTGTGAACCAGACAACTTCTGCAACAAGTGCGGCTTACTAACTGTTTCTGCGGAGTAAGACTGAGAGTCATTTGCTTACCAGCCGCCACAGTGTGCAGACGTGTTATATGGACATGTGAAAGATGGATGTAGAAACGTGTTTTAAGGACAAGTATGTGGACTACATGACAAGTGAACTGGCACGTTTTGGATCTATTCAACAACAACTGCAGCTCTTTGACATTTATTGGGAACTTGCTCATTCCACGTTGAACGTACCAAACTTACGCGAGGATTTCATCAAAGAGTGTATGTTTTCAAACATTGGCGGAGCTGAGGAGTTTGATGTGGAAGCAGCATATCACTTCGCTCGATTTGATCCAAGACTGTTTGATGAAGTGAGAGAGTGGTTAATCTACATTGCAGTATAATGGTGGACATTACATTGAGATAATATATTGTGCAAAAAACATATTGTGAAGAAATGTTATTAGCTGTAAAAAAGTTTGCATGTTTAGTATGTCCTGCTTGTCAAAATGAAGAGTGTTCAGAACATATGTGTCATTCTACATGTGTCTATACATATTGGAATGAAGCTAAATATTACATTCATTTAGATAAAGTATTAGATTATGCAAATCAACGTTGTGAAAAATATGGTGTAGATGCTATTACATTTGATGAATTAAGTAGCTGGTTAATATACATTGAAGATCAATGGACTCCAATTATTCACGCCATTGTATCAATACTTGATTTGTAAGACATTTTGATAAAAATAAAATTTAAGATGTGTTGATAAAATGCAAGATATGTTGATAAAATGTTAAATGTGTTGATAAAATAAAATGCAAGATATGTTAACAAGTGTTGATCATTTAGTGTTAACATGTCGACGTGGAAAGACTACTTAACCAATATTTACTTTAAACCTAGTCAACCCGGGGCATTTGCTGGTCCTTACAAACTTTATCACATATTAAAAAAACATGATCAACCAGTCACTCATTCACAAGTGAAGAAATGGTTACAGGATCAAGATGCCTTCAGTTTACTACAACCTGTAAAATACAGGTTTAAAGGCAACGTGTCATTACACGTGGAATTGATGACATGTGGGATATTGATTTGGCTGACATGGGAAACATAGCTTCCTATAATGATGACACCCACTTTTTATTGGTTGTCATTGATGTGTTTTCCAAATATTTATGGGTGCAACCATTACCTAATAAATCACATACCAGCGTCATAGAAGCCTTTCAAAAGATTTTTCATGAAACACAACGAAGACCACGAACTCTAAGGTCAGATAAACGAACTGAATTTAAAAACAGATGGGTAAAAGCATTTTTGAAGAAGGAGGGAATACATGCCTATACGACAAAGAATGAAACCAAAGCCAACTTTGCTGAGAGAGTCATTCGTACTCTAAAGGGAATGATGTATCGATATTTCCTTCATAATCAAACGTATCGATATATGGACATCCTTCCAGACTTAGTGTATAATTATAACCATAGACCTCATGGCTCCCTCCCTAATAAATATGCTCCTGCAGATATTCGTAAAGACATAGAATCGAAAGTGTGGAAGTATATGTATGTAGACAAATTGAAATTAAAACCAAAGAAGAAAAAACCCTACAAATTTAAAATTGGTGATCGGGTTCGCATTTCTCACATAAAATATGTATTTCAACGGGATTATCATATACAGTGGACGCAAGAAGTGTTCATTATCACGCATCGTTGTAAGAAGCAAGGAATACACTTGTATCGTGTGAAAGACTTTTTGGATGAAGATACTGACGGACAGAACTGCAGAAAGTGACAAAAGATATTGAATCAGTCTACAGAATTGAAAAGGTCTTGAAAACACGAAAAAGACGAGGTGTTAAAGAATTATTTGTGAAGTGGTTAGGTTGGCCAAAGAAGTTTAACAGTTGGGTGAAAGAAACAGATATTCGAAAATGAAGCATCCATTCACGTGTTTGGTCTCTGGACCTACAGGCAGTGGTAAAACTTCTCTAGTTAGAGAAATTCTAGAACAAAAGTTAATTAAACCCTCTCCAAAAACCATTTTATGGCTCTATGCAGCAGATCAGCCTTTGTATAAGGGAATGAAAGGTGTGGAATTTTACCAAGGCATTCCAGATAACATTGAAGAGCGTTTTAACCCGAAAAAACCAAACTTACTCATCATTGATGACTTAATGACCAAATGTCATAGTGATGAGCGCATTACACGTCTCTTTAGTGTTGGCAGCAGTCATCAAAATCTAAGCATTATTTTTATTGTGCATAATTTGTTTCATCATGGTAGAGAAATGCGTAATATTAGTTTGAATACACATTACATCATTCTGTTTAAAAATCCTAGAGACAGTCAACAAATAAGTACATTAGCGCGACAAATATATCCTGGAAAATCTCAATTTCTCATAGAAGCCTATCAAGATGCTACCAGCAAACCTCACGGCTATTTATTCATTGATTTGAAGCCGAAGACAAATGATCAACTACGTATTCGTACAGGCATTTTACCAAAAGATACACATTACGTATATGTTGATAAGGTGGCGTATGAACAAGAACCAAGTCACTTAACCATTCGCAGCCAAGATGTCTAAACGTATTCAAGCGAATCAACCTTTCCTTCACTTGCTCGCACGCAGCGGGCCTAAACGACGTAAATCCTTACTACAACAAGCTACTAAGGAGGAATTAACTAGCTTGTTTGAAATTTGTTTGAATATATTGCGGGGACATTTACCCTTAAGCTCAAAAAGGTATAAGTTATTCAAGCGTGAACGTCATACCCTACGTACACTGGCAAATAAGAAGATATCACTTCGAAGAAAAAAGAAGTTGGTTAATCAGAAAGGAGGATTTATTGGAGCTATTGCTAAATTTGCATTACCCTTGTTAGCTCAGTTGCTCTTAAAATGAAACATACTTTGAAAATGGTTCTCATTCCTGAATATGAATATAAAATGTTGTTAGAAAAGAAGGGAAAAGATGTTGAAATCAAAACGAAAGTGAATAAACTTTTACGTGGGAAACGAACTCGTGAAAAAGCAATAGAAATGTCTCAAGTGCTTGGACGTCATTTACGAACAATTCAATCACAACAACAGCGACAAAAGTCTGTTACAGCATCTAATGCAGAAAAATCAGAAAGTCCCAACAGTTTCTAAACCATTTTCAACCTATTTATCATGTAAAACTAACACAACTTCTGGCAGAACTTAAGAAATATGGTACGAGATGGACAGATAAAAATGAACTTGTTTTAAAAACAGGTACTGTCATTACAAATTCTAACATTATTGATTTGTTGAAAGAAGCATTGGTTGCTACAAAAAGAAAAGAACGACGAGAACCACCGCGTGGTTGGAAGCAGTTTATTGAGGAAATTGTAGACGCTAATATTCCAAAAACTGTTTTTGGCAAAAAGACAACTCGTGAAGATATTACAAAAGAGCAACAACAACGTCAACAAAGATTGTTTCCAGAAGGATGGGAAACTTTTTAACATGGATTAAAGAGTTATGGTGTTGTTGTTGTAAAGAAAATGGAAATAAAAATACTATTCCTGTAAAAATTAGGTGTGTTAGTGCTTGTTGTCAGGGAGAAGTAGTAGATACCAATTTAGATCATGTAGATAGCAATTTAGACAATAATGTAGACAGCAATGTAGAAAGTGAGGATGAAGAGTGTCAAACATGAAGTAATGTATATACACATCTAGTCTATCTACATCACATAAACGATTTAGCTGCCATGGAGTCAACAAGTTTTTACATTACTTTACCCAGCAATGCTAGTATGAACTATTATCCCAACGACAAGACTTCGAATTATCAAATTCGTATGCCTCGAACCATCTATCTGAACGGAAAATATGAAGTGGCTTTAGCTGAAATTCAATATCCACATACATGGACAACCATGAGACATGGAATGGACTATTCTATTCAGTATCGACAACAACCACTGAATAATGGTGTTCTTGACACAAACAATATTCCTTATGGTTACTACAGATCCATACAAGAGATATGTCAGGCAGTCAATAAAGAAGCAACTAATTCTATGAAAGATGACCTTAAAGAAGCTATTCAGATAAAGTATGATAAAATTAGACGACGTGTTTTTCTATTTCTAAATTACGGCTTTGAAGTGTCATTCTCCACTGGATTAGCTGAGATTTTAGGATTTATCCCAGATCAATGGTATACTGAAAGATGTATAGCTGAACATAAAGCCGATGTGAAACAGGGATTTTATACACTTTATGTATACTGTAGTATTTGTGAGCCACAAGTTGTTGGTGATTGTTATGTCCCTTTGCTACGTTCTGTTGGAATACAAGGACATGATGGAGACATTATTATGAAAACTTATGGAGAACCTCATTATGTTCCTGTAAACACATCCAAATTTGACGTGATAGAAATGAATAGTAAGGATGACACAGGCCATAATGTTCCATTTCAAACTGGAAAGGTGATCTGTAAACTTCATTTTCGACCAAAAGCATTATGAAAGCATACACACACAATCCATCTATATATCGCAACCATTTTCTTCGTCAAGTGGGTGGAGAATTACCAGGATTTAAAGGGAATACAATATGGAGATGGTATTGGTTCAATACTGGGATCATTGGCTCGAAAAGCTATTCCACTGCTTAATACAGTGGCTAAAATCGTTGCACCGCATCTTAAAAGGGCTGCAAAAGATATCGCGAAAGATGTTACAGGTCGAGTAGCACAACGTATGTTTGGTGGTGGTTTACGAGGACAAAAGAAACCGAAACGAGCAAAACGTGTCAGAAGGCGAAAGGCAGCTAAACGGATAACATCAAAAAAAACATAAGAAAGATATTTTTTTATCATGTCTTTAATTCATAATCATTCTTGTGAATGTAGCCTTTCTCCATTAGAATGGTTTCACATACCACCAACGCAAACTGCTGTAGAAAAAAGTTATAATGTAGACTATCAACTAATGACTACCATTAGAGAGGGTGCTCCAATAGAATTCTACATTCCTGCGAGTACAGAAGAATATCTAGGTTCAAAGAACAGTAAACTCCATATTGTATGTCGCATTGTCAAGGCTGATGGAACACTGTGTGGTGTAGATGATAACGTGTCATGTATCAATGATTTGTTTAATGGGTTATGGTCTAATATTGAATTATTTCTAAATGATCGTTTGATATCACATAGTAACAATACCCATGGTTATACCAGCATCATATCTCATCTCATTCATGACTCGGAAGAAAGTCTCCATTCTGAGCGCTCTATGCGTCTCATCTTTAAAGATACTGCCGGGTCAATGAATACTCATCAGGTGAAAAGACCTAATCATGAAAGATATGTATCAGGTTTTCATGTAAATGCTGATGGTGACGATCTCGCTGAAACAGGAAATAATGGTTTACATAATCGCTATTTGTATACACGTCTAAGCCGTGAGTTTATGCTTACAGGTGGTTTAAGGGTAGATTTGTTTGAGCAGGATCGTTATCTTCCCAATGGTGTTAGTATGAAATTACGTTTACATAGACAAAAAGATGGATATGTATTAATGGCTGCAAATAATGGTTTTAAAGTAGAAGTGAGAGAAGCGTTTTTAACCATTCGCAAAGTGAGGGTTAGTCCAGGTATTCAGTTGGGACATGCAGATGCATTGATGAAAAGTTCTGCTAAGTTTATTGTTAATAGAAAAGAATGTAAAGTTTTAGCTATTCCAACTGGATTCCAATCTTTTGTAAAAGATAGCATCTTTTTAGGCCAATTACCAAAACGTATTGTCATTGGAATGGTCCATAATGAATCCTTTGCTGGAACAGTATTGAGAAATCCATACAATTTTAAACATTTTAATCTTAACTTTATGCAGCTTTATTCTGATGGTGAACCAGTCCTATCCAAACCTCTCAAGCTTGATATAAATCAAGGCAAATATCTTGATGCTTTTGAAACTCTTTACAAATCTTTTGATAGATTGGATGGTGAGAAAAGTTCGATTATAAAACGGGAAGATTGGCCTAGAGGTTATTCTTTGTTTTCTTTTGACTTAACACCTGATTGTGATGGTGCTGATCATTATACCCTTATCAAACATGGGAATTTGAGACTAGAAATGAATTTTGCTGGTGCCTTGCAAAATACAGTTAATGTTATAGTGTATGCTGAATTTGATAACATTGTTGAAATAAGTGCAAATCGTAGCATTCAATTCGACTACCAGTCATGAACACGAAGCAGATAGAAGCCATCCTATCCCATGATGCCACGACAAAAGACTTGTTTCAAGGTGTGTTTGCCATGGACCAGTTACCATCTTTACAACGCGGTGCCTATGTCATCAACACAGACGATCATGATGAGCCAGGAGAGCATTGGGTGGCAGTATATTATGACGAAGACCCTGCAGAATATTTTGACTCTTATGGACTTTTACCTATAGACAGTCGTTTGAACAAGTTTTTAAAGTTTAATTTCATTTATAATTCAATTCCATTACAAACACCGATATCCTCTACATGTGGATTTTATTGTGTGTATTATATAATTCAAAGAGCTCGAGGACATAGTCCTTTTGAAATCATTGATGTATTAAGAAGAAGTGATGGTGATTTTGTTGTAAAGGATTTTGTATATAGACATTATAAACCATTATTTTATTGATGTTGTATTAGTTAAGTTGCATTAGTTAAGTTGTTGGTAATTGTGAATTGTATTATGAATATTGTAAATAAACAAGACAGTTTTATACAACATTCTTTTTTTATTGTGTTATACATTATTTACATTTCACAATTATTTTACATTGAATTTTTATTTTACAAATACATTCAATACATCAATAAACACATGCCATTCATACCAATCTAAATTAATATATGTATCATAGACATTACATCCACGTTTGTAAATGCTATGAAAACTAGCATAGCACTGTCCACTACTAACCTTATTATTATTTTAACATCTTCATGTTCAGACAGTTTCAGTTCATATCCATGATCATTCATGTCAATGTTCATCACCATAACACACATGGGATGCGTCAGTTCAATGGACTTGGTGCCTCGCATGAGTTGCACTCCTTCCTCTTTGAATTCAAGCGTTAGGTTCTTTCCAATCCAATGCTTGTAACAGAGCGTGCCATTCCACTGTGTTGAGGGTGACGTAGTCGTAGCATTCTGTAAGCTCGTCATATTGACGAAATTGTACAAACACGTCTAAGCAGTTCTCAGTCACACGCACTTCTAATTCATTTGAGACTGTCAGGAGAAAGCCAGGTATCCTGAACTTCTCTAGATGGTCTTTCAACACAGATTGTTCGTCAGTTGATAGAATGATATACTTTCCAAAATGTCTTAGCACAATGTCATCATATACGTTTCTCAGATATGAGAATCCATGCGTAATTGGTTTATATTCCGATAAAAAGTCTTCCATCTCGTTCAACAGTCAGATGAACTATGAGCTGTCTCCTTGTCTGCAAAGACGTTTTTATGCTCGTAAGATGGTGAAGAGTGGATGTTGTATAGCTTCTAGGAATCGTAAGACTGCGCGCCAGTTCTTGATATCAAAGAGGATCAAATCTGTATATGGTGTATCTGGCACAACTCCCTTATAAGCCTCTGGATAATCCTGTAAAAGATTTCTACAGATTTCTACACGTATGTTAGAATCATATTCAGCTACCGTCACTTCCACTTTATTTTCAAGTCTGCGTTTAAACCCAGGTTCAAATGGTATGTTTTTAAAGTCTTTCCACACTTCAGGTTTAAACCGATGATAACTTGTCTGAGAATCTAGTATCACTTTATTCCTCTCATTTACAGCAAGGTAAACACCACCGTTCAGCATGAGTGCATTCATGTTTTTACCTTGTTAGGAGCCACCTTCTTGTCTACGAAGCCTTTTATCCACTTCTTTCACTTGCTTCTTCAGCATTTTCCATTCAGGTATTGTCAGCAAAATTCCCTTTTTCGTTGGACGGTTTTTTCAAGTCCCCTCATCTCTCAGGTACTTGCGAATGTTTACCACTCCTTCATTGCTTTGTTTCATAATCTTGATATACTTTCCATTTCCTAGAGAAAGCATTCCATCCCACGACTGTGGTGTTGGCACCGTCTCCACTTTCAATTTCTTGATGGTAGTGGTAGGATTTTTCACTTTTAAGTCTTTAACTGTATCTGCAAGAGTATCCATATCAATTGTAGATCTCTTACGACTTTCACGTTCCATGTTAACGCTTCAATGTTCACACCTCAAATAACTCTTCCGTTGGAGGACCTCCCTCTTTTATGCTATTGCTTTGTTATGTCCATGCGCTAAAGTGGAATAGCCATCATCCAATACATATCGCTTGTCGTCATATGGGGAGAGGGCTACTTTCCTCAACTTCTCCGAGAAAAGCTGGTGACTATGACTTCGAATAATGTGTGCTGTAGCCATCGTTTGAGTTTTCTTGACCAAACTGTCTCTATACTGCGCATGTTTAATGCGTCTTTGACAAGCTCGAGTGATGCCTTTAGCTGTATGTTTTTCTTTCCCACCGCACAATAAACTGTACATTTTCGGTCTGAGTCCAACAAACTCTTCAATCGGGATGCCTGCCGTCTCATCCTTCATTTTCCCAAGCACTTTGTTGTTCACGTTGGAATGTAGGAAGTGATCTGGCGGATAGTCACTTGTGTCGAACAGGTCAGCATCTTGCTGCATATCCTTGTAGATATCTTCCGTTTCTATGTCGTAACATAGACTGTCGGTGTCGCTGAACAACAACTTGGCATTGGGATACTTGACCATGATGTAGTTGTAATGAAAGTTGAACATAAGCACTTTGCTGAGGTCGAGAATGGTGAAGCCAACTTGGATGGGTTTATCCAGAAGCAAGTCCACTTTGCGTAAATGTACCGCGGTCAAATCTTCGTTGAAAATTTTGAATTTGTGGAAAGAAGGTTTGGCTACAAGTTTCTTGAACCGCTTTTCCTTGTGAACAAGTTCAACATTGATTCGCTTTTTCACATTTTCCATGGTTTTGCCAAACACCGAGTTGTTCATCAGTTTGAAGAAGTCTTTCTCAAATGGGTTCTTGGCCAATTTTCTCTTTTCCGTGTTCAAGGTAATGTATTTCGCCAGCCATTTGATCTGTTCAAACATGATGGCGCGATGAACTTTAGTGACTTTCAACCCCAGTGAGACGTACTGTTGTAAATTCCTGTAATGAAGTACATATTTCTTCTTGTCAGACAAGTTAGGAATGAGCTTTTCACTGGGTTTCTCTTTCATGTTTAGATCTTTCCGCAGCTTCTGACTGTACTCTGACAATTCTCCAACTTTGACACATTTCCGTTCTGGAGCCACTGGGTAGTGATTATGACGATCATGGATTGAATTTGGATATTCTAAATCCACTTCCAAAATGAATCCAATGTCATCATCTTCAGCTACATCCATGAAGTCGAGGGATTCTGGCTCGCTCACCCACATAAATCCTCTTTGCGGCATGCTTTGTGACATGGCCCAGCCATACAAGTTGTTTGCGTCGAGGTACATCAGATAGTTGCTTGGTATCTCAGAATTGTAATCTGCTACGTAGGAATTATTCGCTTTCGCATACTTGTGTGTAATCACAGATATTCCTCCGCGTATGCCTTGTTCAACCATTTGATACATGTCAATGTCATTGATCAATTCCAACTTCACCTTTGTCGCTTTCAACATTGCATCCCACGACAGTCCTGGTGCTGTATAGTAGTGAGCAGGATCCAATTCATACGTGTTGAGGCATACTTGACGAAAATTTTCAAACACGTCAGCTAGTAATAACACATCTGATTTCAGGTACAGGTCGTGGTATTCACCAAATGTGGTACAGTTGAATGTATCCCACACCTTCTGTGCATGCGCATAATCCTCATCGCTAATGTCCTCTTCGCTAAGCTGACTATAAAACTTGTCCTTTGATGGCAGCTGTGTTTCAGCAAACTTGGATGGTTCGTCCACATAATCATAGGGGTACACTCCCTTTCTCAACAAAAAATCTTGTTGGTCACTATCGTGAATGTGAGAGGTCATGTTGTAGAAGTTATCTTTCCCTTCTGCTGCAAGGTTGGATACCAACTTCTGTAGAGAGGTACTCATGAACTGAAAGCTGTCTGTAAATTTCAGATTGCTCATGGTGAATGCAATATATTTTTCAATGGTGTTGGGAATGACTGTAATCGTTTCACCTTTGAATTTCCCAATTTCCTCCATGATCAGGTGACTGTCATAGCCTCGCAAATTGTGGAAAAACACGGGAATGATAAAAGAATCTTTATCCCCTTGCTGATCCTTTCTAAGTCGGAATTGTAAGTTGCATTCATTGTGCGCTGCTCCACGATATTTGCCATTGATATGGTCATGATCTCTCACACGATCTGCTCCTAGAGATTCATGACAAATGTAGCAATCAACAGCGTTTTTGAAATTCCTTTTGTCTTCACGAGTCATCACCATTTCCTTTGGCCGCTCTAAACCACGTACAATACGATCACGTTCATTCACCATATGGTCTAAAAAGACTTTCACAGCATTGTCTCCTCGATATACAACTGGTGCACGTGTGTCGTACTGGCTTACAACCACATAGGCAAAGCTGTTTGGACGATGATGTTGATACTTGTCTCCTTCTTCATGCTTTTGCGTGAAACATTCAAAGTCGGCATAAATCACAAAAGGTGCTCGCTGTTGTTTAGCCACATTCTTGAACTTGATGAAGGGTTCCTTGGGAAATGATAAACGTTGTGCTCCATTCTTGTCACACACTTCACGATGTTTATCTAAAAGATCTTGTCGTACAAACCCGTGAAGACAGTTGAAACAATAAAAATATGCAGCCTTATGCTTTGATCGATAAGACATAAGTCTGCTAAAATTCTTGATGAGGCAGTAATGCCTCGTCTTGTCATTGCTAATCAGAAGTAAGTTGATTTTTCTCACACTGACGTTTCGACTAAGTTGTATTGGAACAACTACATCTTGTTCATATCCAAACACGTTGATGGCTACATCGTTCTCTTTTTCAAATTTTGGAATGTCAGTAATTGGTGTCGGAAATGTCATACCCTCTACCTTTAATTCCTTCTCAAATGGCTTGTAATGATTCACGCGATTTGGGTTGTCGTCAAGAGGGTGAAGGTAAGCCAATACTGACCATAAGAAACACTTGTTATCATCATTCTTAATGTTTATCACACCCCTTGTTTTCTTCACTTTCTTCGGTAGTGGAATAAAACTACCCGCTTCTAGAGGCATCAACGTAGCTGTATGTACTTCAATGTACAGTATGTTATCCAATACCCAGCCAGAGTCTTGTCGCTCATGGTCGTCAAACTTGGTAAATAATTCTTTATAGGCTTCTGGCAGGTCCTGCTCAATATCTGCTGGATTGTATGCTGCATATGTTGGACTGCTGATAAATGCATTATCCACTTGTTCTACCATAACACCTTCATCATTTGCTGTCAGTTTCTTGAAACGTGCATGCACGACAATGTACCATTTCATTCCATGGTTTAAGATCTCCAACAAATGTGTCTTGATACGGTTCTCTTGCTGTCGCATTTCAAGCAGTAAATCTGATCCATCCTCAGATTCAAACCGTTTTTCCTGCGCGTTTTCACCAAGACTAACCCTTCTACCTCTCCCTACTTGTCCTGTCTTTTGTTTCTTTGAAACATGTTCTTCATGAGGTACATTGTCCATCTCAGCTGGTATGCATGCATGTGCCTCATAAGTATCCATAGATGGAAATTTTTCATTGCATTCCATACACTGAACTTGACCGTATGGCCAAATGTCATCTTCATCCATCTTTTGTCTCTTTGCTCCTTTCATCTCAGCTTTACTGCATGTATGTGTCTCATAAGTATCAATAGATGGAAATTTCACATTGCATTCCATACGCTGAACTTGACCGTATGGCCAAATGTCATCTTCTTCCATCCTTTGTCTCTTTGCTCCTTTCCCATGCTCTTCACTTTTCATCATAGCTGGTTGTTGTTCCGTCAACTGCTGAAACTGAAATGCTGAAATGTAATCTCAGACATACCCCTTTTATACACACTCATACATAGACAGAATTTGCGTTTTCATTTCACAGCAGAGGATGGCCCTTAGAAGGGCCGAAAGATGTTAGTGAGTTGGCTCTTCACCAACAAGTTGGATTGCCACAGTCACACTGGTATCTGTAAAACTGTTCCATGGAGAACGGTCGTCGCGAGCACTTGAACGGATGGAAGTTATAGTAGTCAAAGTTTTTCAGCGCTGCTCCACACCACCAGCAGTCCGTGCATGGCTCCGGTCCTGGCAATCTCGCAGTAAACTTGTACCAGAGCAGTCCACCGCAAGTTTTGCAGCAGTAATGTCGTGGTGCATTGTGGTGCACCGGGCAGTTGTGTGGTTGACCTGGGTACTCCAACCATACCCAACACTTATAACACTCAGTCGTTAGCGTCACTGCCTTGCCGTTTCGCATCACTGTGATTTTACGACTTGTCGACATCTTGCTGCTTGTGTTGGATAATGCAGCTGTAACCCACCTTTATATACTACTAGCGACCATCCTCGCATTATATGCTGACTGGAGGGGGGGTCCTTACTTAATGGAAGTAGTTTGTGCTGCTATCCCTAGGGGGGGGGGGTCCTCGCTGCAGGTGGACTGGCAGGGGGGAGGGTCCTGACTTTAGGTCGGCTGGCCAGGGGGGGGGGTCCGATGCTGACTTGAGGTGGTATATAACCCATGCTCATTTCAGTTTGGGCTCACACTCGCTTCCGTCAACATGGAGTGCTTCTTCGCGTTACATGATGCTCGCACCATTGCTGAAGTCAGAGAACTTCACCTGCCTGTCACACCGCCACCGACACAGCCAGAAAGAGTCTACTTCTTCCAGCTTCTGCCGGACCCGGCTCACGGAACAGTCCTATGCGTGCCCGTCTTTTTTAATAGAAGGGTCACACTTGGAAAGCGACTCAGGGACATCGAGGCTGGCGATTATGACGGGGCTTTCTTCAGGACAACCATGCTGGGGGAGACCATTCCATCGCGTCTTGAAGAAGAAGAGTATCCGGCTTGGGGGAGATACTTCCTCCAACAGGACCTGGAGATTTGCGCGGGATGTGGCATCATGATCTCCCCAGACCGGGTACTGGCAGAATGTGGTCACCAGCTTTGCTTGATTTGTGCAGCCTATTGGACGCAGCTGTTGGCCCTGAACAACTATTACACAGTCAGATGTTACACCTGTGGCATGAGAGGCGATCACTTTCTTTTCAATGGGCAGCAACTCACACACTGCAGCAGGCCAGTCCAAGACATCGTCAAATTTTTCTAAGTCCAGCAGCAAAAACCTGCCGGCCCTTCTAAGGGCCACCCACCAATACAAATAAGCGCTAATCGTGTCATGGTGTTAGAATGTATGTGTATGCATGAGAGTGTGGGAAATGCTTTAAAAAAAATGGCCGCCCGTTTGAATGCCGTTTGAATGGCCGCCCGTTTGAATGGTCGTTCGAATGTTTTAAAAGCCCCATGGGGCTACCAAAACACCTCCTGACGTCATTATGACGTTCATATCACGTCCATATCACAACCATATGACAACCATATGACGTCAATATGACGCCAATATGACGTTCATATGACGTCAATATGACGTCAATATGACGTCACTGTTTTAAAAGCCCCATGAGGCTATCAAAACACCTCCTGACGTCATTATGACGTCACTTCCTGTTTTAAAAGCCCCACTTTTACCCTACTTAATGTTGGTATGCTTCTTGGTTTTGTAACAGATGATCGACTCATATTCTGAACCGAGTGCAAAAGATAAGATCTAGTCGCTGGGTGTGATACTGTTGGATTATTGAAAAGAATTATTTTTTTGTATGCCCGGGGGAGGGGGGAGGGGGTCACTTGGTATCATATATGTCCAAAAAAGGGCAGAGAAAGAGGCGGGGGGCACTTTTCAGGTTAGCGCAGTTCACACAGAGTGTAAATTTCGTTTTAAAAAGGATGTAATTTTAATTCAGTACATGGGAGGCGGTGTGGGCGAGTGGTTAAAGCCGCTGTCACAGCCAAATGTGGTGGTGCTGTAGGTCATGGGTTCGAGTCCCGCTCATGTCTAGGAATCGCAACATTAATTATACCCCCCCCCCCCCGCCCTCAGTCCCTAGGGATATCAATGTGCTTATATAGTTTTCTGCCTTTCTACTTACGAATATTGTAAAGCGCCAACTTGGCTGCATCAGATAGGGGCTATAAGAAACACTGTATGAGCACGTCGAATTAATAGTATCTTGGGTTAAAATAAATATGACTGTAATATGTTCGAAACTTGATGTAAAGCGGTTTGAGCAGTTGCTTCAACTGGAAAGTCACTATATTATCATTTTTATTAGAACTGCACTCCCCGTTTGACAAAAAGAGGATGGCGTTATTTCTAGCTGAGAAATCCACGTTTATGGGTCGTTTCAAAAGATCACGAACCCTTTTGTTAATCAGTTGATTCCCGACTGGCCCCTAGGTTTGTGTATTAGTATGTAACATTAGTTGTGTGCTATGCTGACGTTAGTACTGAAGATGTTATCAAATTATTATCAAATTAATTGACTTTTTTACTATATTACAAGACCCGGACAGTTATGCACTTTGAATCATGGTTACGCGGTGACATTTGAAAGTGGAGCTGAATACTAACAAAATACATGTAAAAAAAAAAAAAACAAAAACAAAAACAAAAACAAAAAACATGACAATACTTTATAAGCAAAGCAAGAAAACAAGACTTTGGTCTGCTTTACTTGTCATTATGAAATAGGGAATTTGCAGTATTTGCCTTAAATTGCATATGTAGAGTGAGGAAACACTCATCTTGTCAGTGAAAGCAGACTTCAGGCACAGAAAAATAGGTGACGTCATCGCCCTACATGTTGAGACACGACCAATTTTGAGAAAATTGAAAACACATAATTTCGTTTTAATTTAGAAAAAAAAACTGTGGCATTAAACACAAAATAGTCTTTTATTTAAATTACATTTAATTGTGGCGAAGGTAGAACTAAGTAGGTCATCAGTTAACATAAGATTATAAAATGCCATTAAACAACCAAACCTACAACAATATAAACATTTCATAGCCAAAGAAGGGAATGATCGAAGTAGAATAAAAGTCTAACCTTACTCGAAATTTACAGAATAGAAAAAAAGTCATTTTAAGTTTTCCATTGTACCGGTAAGTAGAACTACCGGTAAGTAAAACTACCGGTTTTTATGATACAACCGGGAGAGAAAATGAACCTCAAAGTTCTTACTTTGTTCAGTCCATTTCGTGAAATTTGCATACCTTTTGAATATGATACATCTCAAAAATTAAAAAAAAATACACTATATGTTTTTTGTGCAAAAACTATGACACAAAATTCGTTTTGCAAAAATTACGTCACAACTTCATTTGTAAAAAAAATGCATAGAAGTTAGATCTTGGAAAGATTTATGAAAAGGGAAAAATAGGGTTAATTGACCCATAACACCATAAACAAAAACTTATCTGAGATAACAGCCTAGACTTGACGAATATTTCAACAGTTGTAAACCCGAGTTTTTGTTTTTTACTATGTCTTTTAGAACTTATTTAAAAATGTGCAAACTAAACAAATATTATATATGAGGAAGGAGATTTGCGGTCGGGAAAATGTTACATTTTACAAAAAATTGTGTTAAAGGTGCAACAAAAACTGCATTGTACTCACATTCTGTTTCTTCATTTTACAAAGTTGGAAATGTACTGTTGTCTCTAATGAGTAAGTAGCCATAAGAAACTAAAATGATTAACCAGAGCCTTCACGTTTTAACCTTCCCTTGGTTTAAAACTCTTCAAAAAAATAAACAAAAAAATCGAAAGATAGTTATCTTTAAATTGGGCTAAAATAAACAAACAGTAATAAAACAAAGCTCACTTTTTGAGCGTCTAACAGAAGTGATGTGTTTCAGACAAACCACGGCTACAAAAACAACCTTTTTCTGCAGGTAAAAGAACCCTATCTGCTTGACATCGTTTTTAGCATGTTTTTCTGATCCACGTAATTAGGGTGCCGTATTGACAATTCTGTTTCTTTCGATTGTACTCCAGCATTTCATTTTAATGCCACAATCTTTGTGTTTTTAACAAACACCACAAACAATAACAGTGGCTCTGTACATGTGATAAAGAAAGATTTGAATTTTTTTAACCTGCGACAAACTATAATTCATGGCTGAGATGGCATAAGTGTATGTTTATAAATGTTTAAACTTTATTAGCGACGGACCATCAAGCGGACATGTCCATCCCTTTTTGTATATTTTTTTCGGATAATTTTTTGTATCGATCAATCAGCAGCTTCTTAATAATGCAAGAGATAATAGGTATTGCGATGCTTTATGAAATATCTTATTACACTAGGGGATTTTCAATCCCCTTGTTTATTACTTTCGTACGACTCGGTAAAGTGTTTCCGTATGTTTCCTTTTTCCGCCAAAACCTTGTCACGCGAACTCCTCTGAGACTCAAATTTGGCAGAGATATAGTATAGCAGGTCTAGTTTTATTCTTTTTCTTTCTATGTTACTTACAGATTAATATTTATATCTGCATCTAAGTGAATGTCACTAAATGCTGTCTTATTTCATAGTAGTAGGAAAATAAGGGTTCGAAAACAGGAAGTGACGTCATCAAACCCCCCTCCCCCCTTCCCCCCTCCCCCCCCTAGGGTCGACTGTCAAGGACCCCCCCCTAGGGGTCGACTGTCATCGGTAAAAATCTGAGGACCCCCCCACCCCCCCCCCCCCAGGGGTCGACTGTCATCGGTAAAAAAATCTGAGGACCCCCCCCTAGGGTCGACTGTCAAGGACCCCCCCCCCCCTAGGGCTAAGAAAATTTTGCGATTTCAGCATAGTTATCCTTTTCAGACTATTCTAAGCAACTTTGGTTTTCATGACCCCCCCCCCCCCTAGGGCTAAGAAAATTTTGCGATTTCAGTATAGTTATCCTTTTCAGACTATTCTAAGCAACTTTGGTTTTCATGACCCCCCCCCCCCTAGGGCTAAGAAAATTTTGCGATTTCAGCATAGTTATCCTTTTCAGACTATTCTAAACAACTTTGGTTTTCATGACCCCCCCCCCCCCCTCACTTAAAATTGTGATAACTTTCGTTATAGTTAACCAATTTGTATAAAAATTTCACCATTTGATTCAGTGTTATGTAAAGTTTTGTCATAAAGTAATCATGGGCTACTTGCGCAGCTGGCTGTGTGCATATTTATAGCATGTAGCCATTTTAACTTAAAACTGGGATAACTTTTGTTATACTTGACCGATTTACCTGGAAATTTCACTGTTTGATTCAGTTTTCTATCTTTTTTTGACATAGTCATGGGCTATTTGCACAGCTGGCTGTATGCATATTTATAGCATGTAGCCATTTTAACTTAAAACTGAGATAACTTTTGTTATACTTGACCGATTTACCTGGAAATTTCACTGTTTGATTCAGTTTTCTATCTAGTTTTGACATAGTCATGGGCTATATGCACAGCTCGCTGTATGCATATTTATAGCACGTAGCCATTTTAACTTAAAACTGGGATAACTTTTGTTATACTTGACCGATTTACATGAAAATTTCACCATTTTGTTCAGTTATTTCTTGTGTTATTTCGCGGATGAATACCATATTGGCTTGACCGCTAGATGTCTCTGCTGTGCAGCTCTAAAACTGTATGTGAGACATTCTGCTGAGTCAGCAATTTTAACCAGTTTGAACAAGTTACACACCATATTTTGATTACATGTAAGTAGCATAAAAGCATGAGTGAAACATGCATTTCAACCAGTGATAAATTCTGCTGAGTCAGCAATTTTAACAAATTTGAACAAGTTACACACCATACACCATCGAAGTAGTATACCTTTTTGTTCTGCTTGGACAAACTTTTTGTTTTTATGACTCTATGACATTATGTGACAACATGCGACTGTGACATTATGTGACTTTATGTAATCTATGACATTATGTGACTCTCTATGACTTTTTTTTAACATAATAGCCATATTTCTATGTCTATTTTCACTATTATTATTATGCTAATATTTAATTAGTCATATTTCAATGGTTTTATTACAATAACCACACGCACACACAGCATAGGAATAAGTACATGAAAGGTCTCAGAGTGTGGGGAAACCAATCAATAAATTTCAGAGTGCACTCGTTCAGAGCGTGGGAACGATCAATAATTTGAGAAGGAATGGGATTTTCCCTACGTTAAGTCCAATGTTATGTTTTATGTTATAGTAGTTGGAAAATGGTGCAAACTTTAGCAAATGTAGTTTTTGACAACATATGATATATAAAATAAGTTTTAGCATTTTACCATGGTACTTATTCAACTATTCTAAAGTTATAGTTGTGCAGAAATGGTGGTTCTAGACCAACTTTAACAAATTTAGTTTTTCACGTTTCAAACAATTCTACCACTTGGTTGGTTGGTTGATTGTTGGAAAATGGGAAGTGAAAATGTGGATAGTTATGTAGGAAAAACTGCACCCATTCAAACATGTGTTCGAATGGCAAGCCCATTTAAAAGATGTGTTCGAATGGCAAGCCCATTCAAAACACGTGTTTGAATAATTTTTGGAAGATATTAGGTCGTGGTATTGTTCAACAAATTGTTCAACATGTTCAACATGTTCAACATGTTGTTGTTCAACATGTTCAACATGTTGTTGTTCAACATGTTCAACATGTTGTTGTTCAACATGTTCAACATGTTGTTGCTCAACATGTTCAACATGTTGTTGTTCAACATGTTCAACATGTTGTTGTTCAACATGTTCAACATGTTGTTGTTCAACATGTTCAACATGTTGTTGTTCAACATGTTCAACATGTTGTTGTTCAACATGTTCAACATGTTGTTCAACATGTTCAACATGTTCAACATATTGTTCAACATGTTCAACATGTTGTTGTTCAACATGTTCAACATGTTGTTCAACATGTTCAACATGTTCAATATGTTGTTCAACATATTCAACAAGTTCAACATGTTCTTCAACATGTTGTTGTTCAACAAGTTGTTGTATATAAAGCTATGTTTAAAGACTTTCTCATCATTTGAATTGTGTAGGTTGAACCGAAAGGATATATCAATGCAACATTTGTTCAAAATCTTACAACTGGCCACAAAGTCTTAAAAGACACTTAAAGGTTGCTCACACGTCAGAAGTGGATGAAGAATCGGATATGGAAAACCCTGTAAAACTACCTTTCACGGAAACTTTCGACGAGTCTTCTATGGAAAGTGAAAGCGTTAACATGGCTGAAAAGAATGTACATGCTTGTACAGAATGTGGTGCATTATACAACAGCGAAGAAGCTTTGCTCAAACATATGGAGCGGTGTGGTGAGGATGCCGATGACAGGAGTTCTGAAAGTGAGTCAGAAACAGACTCTGAAAGTGAGTCAGAAATAGACTCTGTTTGGTATGATATGGTTCAAGAAGTCTACGATGACTATGATGACAAATTTCAAGAAAAGGTTTCAGAATATGAAGAACAAGGACTTGAAGATCCGCGTGAAATAGCAAGCTATGACCTTCGACCCATTTATAAACATGGACTTAAACAACTGTTTATGAGACTATTCAAATATACCCAGCGTCTAGAAGAAAGCCAACATTATCAAAAGATTTTAAAGGACTTTAATTACTTTGTGGATGAAAAACATTACAAGTATTCAAAGGCACTAAAGGCGGCTATAAGGAAAAACAATGCATTCTTTGAAGAGCTACTAGATAAGGAAGAGGAGTATGACAGCAGTGATGAAGAAAGTGACATGGAGAGTGAGCAGAGTGAAACAGATGAAGAAAAATAGACTTATTTGACTAAACTTCATGATAAAGACTTTATAAATGTTGTAATATTTTATTCGCTTAAGAGTTGTGTATTAATATATGTCTTGCTTTGCAACATATAAAGTCGCAAGGTTCCTGACGTGGTTTTAATTGACGCGTAAACCATATATCATATATTAGGTATTATAGTTAATTTTGTATTATTATGTATTATATTCAAGAATTGGATTATTATGTATTATATCCAAGTATTGTATGAGAAAAATAAAAAGTTGAAAAGCACCATATGTGTTTTTATTGATTATCATAAATATGTACAATTATGATACAAACAAAATTATTTCAAATACATATTATGTTAATACATGTGCAGATTCACAAAAACTTAACATTTTATAACAACTGACTTCACATGAACATACATCATATTAATTTCATAGCCTACATATGAAGGCAATTTAATTTGAACTACATATCAAATGTATATGTCCATATGAGTCAAAGCTAAGTTTCAAGTCCTTGTCAAGCTTCAAAACCTTCGCTCCAATCTTCTACACTGAGGGTGATGAAATCATAGCATTCGCTAAGCTCGTCATGCAGTTAAAATGTATACAGTCATCTCGCTGTCTACTCAACGATCTTCTGACAGTCACTGCATTTATACAAATCCATTTGCTGAAGCATGAGATCCACTGACGTCATTTGCTTCTTCAGCATGTACCAATCGTTCAATGACAACAAAATTCCCTTCTTGGTAGGATGTAACCTCCCAGATGTATGATCCGTAATATATTCACGAATGTTAACCATCACTTTCTGTTGATATTTCGCCAATTTAATATATATTTCTCCATTCATAGGTATCATAACCGGTAAATCGTCTACACTCATCTTCTTCATGGTGGTAGTAGCTTTACACTCTGGTTCTCGCTTCATTTTAGGCTCTGTCTTAATTTTTCGCTTTTTACACGGCGACGTCATAGCTGGTAACTCATCTCTTTTTCTCTTTCTAAGATGTGGTCGCTTTTGACGCTGCTGACATGACTTCACCTTAGACTTTACCATGGGCATTGCCTTAGACTTTGCTGTAGGTATTGTCTCAGGCTTTACCATAAAATTTTCTGCAGGCATTGTCTCAGACTTTTCTACAGGCATTGTCATAGATGGTAGTTGTTGCTCGCTCACTCCAGACATGTTCACACTTCAGTATCTTGATATAGAATGTGTGTTAGGTCTGAGGGCGGCTACCTTTTATACTTTATAGTGAGTTGACTTAATATGTTTAGAAATAACTTTATCACGTTTGCCTTTGTGGCCAGTTGTAAGATTTTGAACAAATGTTGCATTGATACATCCTTTCGGTTCAACCTACACAATTCAAATGATGAGAAAGTCTTTAAACATAGCTTTATATACAACAACTTGTTGAACAACAACATGTTGAAGAACATGTTGAACTTGTTGAATATGTTGAACAACATATTGAACATGTTGAACATGTTGAACAACATGTTGAACATGTTGAACAACAACATGTTGAACATGTTGAACAATATGTTGAACATGTTGAACATGTTGAACAACAACATGTTGAACATGTTGAACAACAACATGTTGAACATGTTGAACAACAACATGTTGAACATGTTGAACAACAACATGTTGAACATGTTGAACAACAACATGTTGAACATGTTGAACAACAACATGTTGAACATGTTGAACAACAACATGTTGAACATGTTGAGCAACAACATGTTGAACATGTTGAACAACAACATGTTGAACATGTTGAACAACAACATGTTGAACATGTTGAACAACAACATGTTGAACATGTTGAACATGTTGAACAATTTGTTGAACAATACCACGACCTAATATCTTCCAAAAATTATTCAAACGCGTGTTTTGAATGGGCTTGCCATTCGAACACATCTTTTAAATGGGCTTGCCATTCGAACACATGTTTGAATGGGTGCAGTTTTTCCTACATAACTATCCACATTTTCACTTCCCATTTTCCAACAATCAACCAACCAACCAAGTGGTAGAATTGTTTGAAACGTGAAAAACTAAATTTGTTAAAGTTGGTCTAGAACCACCATTTCTACACAACTATAACTTTAGAATAGTTGAATAAGTACCATGGTAAAATGCTAAAACTTATTTTATATATCATATGTTGTCAAAAACTACATTTGCTAAAGTTTGCACCATTTTCCAACTACTATAACATAAAACATAACATTGGACTTGACGTAGGGAAAATCCCATTCCTTCTCAAATTATTGATCGTTCCCACGCTCTGAACGAGTGCACTCTGAAATTTATTGATTGGTTTCCCCACACTCTGAGACCTTTCATGTACTTATTCCTATGCTGTGTGTGCGTGTGGTTATTGTAATAAAACCATTGAAATATGACTAATTAAATATTAGCATAATAATAATAGTGAAAATAGACATAGAAATATGGCTATTATGTTAAAAAAAAAGTCATAGAGAGTCACATAATGTCATAGATTACATAAAGTCACATAATGTCACAGTCGCATGTTGTCACATAATGTCATAGAGTCATAAAAACAAAAAGTTTGTCCAAGCAGAACAAAAAGGTATACTACTTCGATGGTGTATGGTGTGTAACTTGTTCAAATTTGTTAAAATTGCTGACTCAGCAGAATTTATCACTGGTTGAAATGCATGTTTCACTCATGCTTTTATGCTACTTACATGTAATCAAAATATGGTGTGTAACTTGTTCAAACTGGTTAAAATTGCTGACTCAGCAGAATGTCTCACATACAGTTTTAGAGCTGCACAGCAGAGACATCTAGCGGTCAAGCCAATATGGTATTCATCCGCGAAATAACACAAGAAATAACTGAACAAAATGGTGAAATTTTCATGTAAATCGGTCAAGTATAACAAAAGTTATCCCAGTTTTAAGTTAAAATGGCTACGTGCTATAAATATGCATACAGCGAGCTGTGCAAATAGCCCATGACTATGTCAAAACTAGATAGAAAACTGAATCAAACAGTGAAATTTCCAGGTAAATCGGTCAAGTATAACAAAAGTTATCTCAGTTTTAAGTTAAAATGGCTACATGCTATAAATATGCATACAGCCAGCTGTGCAAATAGCCCATGACTATGTCAAAAAAAAGATAGAAAACTGAATCAAACAGTGAAATTTCCAGGTAAATCGGTCAAGTATAACAAAAGTTATCCCAGTTTTAAGTTAAAATGGCTACATGCTATAAATATGCACACAGCCAGCTGCGCAAGTAGCCCATGATTACTTTATGACAAAACTTTACATAACACTGAATCAAATGGTGAAATTTTCATACAATTGGTTAACTATAACGAAAGTTATCACAATTTTAAGTAAGAGGGGGGGGTGTCATGAAAACCAAAGTTGTTTAGAATAGTCTGAAAAGGATAACTATGCTGAAATCGCAAAATTTTCTTAGCCCTAGGGGGGGGGGGGGTCATGAAAACCAAAGTTGCTTAGAATAGTCTGAAAAGGATAACTATGCTGAAATCGCAAAATTTTCTTAGCCCTAGGGGGGGGGGGGTCCTTGACAGTCGAGCCTAGGGGGGGGTCCTCAGATTTTTTTACCGATGACAGTCGACCCCTGGGGGGGTCCTCAGATTTTTACCGATGACAGTCGACCCCTAGGGGGGGTCCTTGACATTCGACCCTAGGGGGGGAGGGGGGAGGGGGGAGGGGGGGTTGATGACGTCACTTCCTGTTTTCGAACCCTATTTTTCCTACTTTTCATACATTCACAAATAACAGAATTAACAAACCCCATTACGAGTAATAAAAACTATGAATATTATAAAATAGTTATTTAATTTAGAGAAGATTGAAACTTCTAGTGACAATGGAGATCACTAATGTACAATGCATAAAACAATTGTTTGAACAGCACTAGGAAGAAAATTGATAGTTGCGGTATGAAACATGAATATTTATTAATTGTAATTATAATCACATAAAAATATAAATATCTAAGAATGTGTGGTTTTTCACTGTAATTTTTTCTACTTTCGCGATATACAGTATCCAGTATTTTTCCAGTATACCTGTTATCGCTTAGTGCAATTTCATGGTTAGATTGTTTTTTCTCTACAAAATTTACATCTCATAATTTATCACGTTACACCACTCTTACATCGCAAATCAACATTTAAATGATATATCAAACTTCTACAATAAACACGATTATGAAACCGCAATACTGTACTCTCTTTTATTAGATATTAACTTGCCAATTTAACTATGCCATGCACAAACCTTTCGGATACCAATAACTCACTGAAAGTAGCTATCAATGGTTCCTGAAAACCTAACAGACTCCTACATTGCTAAAAGCTTGTGGCAATTCCTAAAAACCAACATCCATGCCAAGTGAAGCAATTGCTGTCAAAAGTTTTGCATTTGCTTTTCTCAATTCTCAAGCTCTCACTCCTGCTTTAAGGATAGACCACTTAGTAAAGCGTACATATTACTGACTACTTACTGCGTTTTTTGTAGCAAATGCAAGCGGTAGGTTTTACGTCCAATTAACACTTTTTTACGATTTTTCCTCGCAACAACTTTCATTGTGACTAATAGAGTTAAGTATAACATCGTTGACAAACTGTTACTAAACACTTTTACTTGCTTTCGACGATCCTCAATATTTTCTTTCTAACTTATATTCTTTGGACGAGAAATGTGTAAGCCCAAGTATTGTAATACGTATTTAGAAACCTAACCCACACAAATTATTACACCAAATGTATAAAATCTAACCAAATATATTAAATCCATGCACAGACAAGTATTATGAAACTTCATAGAATCGCGTGAAAAAATAAGCTAATCATCTGTAATAAAATCATTGAATGTTCAATATTCTCATACATTCCAGCTTCTCATAACTGCATTAAAGCCTCTAGATTTAGTTCTAAACCATTCGTTACAAACTTCATTTGTGAAGTAAAATTCATACCAATTTGGTAACAGTGAATGAATTTCGAGATCCCCAGCAAGGGTAAATACAAAAGATTTCTAGGTTTCCAACGTAAAAATAATCGATACACTCTCATTAATAAGAAAATGTACGTAAATTTTACATACTCGAACCGCTCTCTACAAGGCTTCATTAGCCACATTGGCACGAACGCCATAAGCCAGTCTGATGCTGAAGAAGGCTTGATGACTACACTCTTTTTGCTTTGCGTAACAGAGTTGCTATGCCACATACTGCCCACGATACTGCACTTGAATGTATCTAGGAGGAGAAAAGGGGATATTTGCAGCTCTTCCTGGCTATTTCAGTCATCTTGTGTGTGGTCGTTTTATATTACTGCAGCACAGATGGGTCATGGGTAAGCTCGGTGTTAAACCACTAAAGCAGTTGGAAAAGTCGCCCTAAAGCCGGTCTCTGAGAAAGAATGTTCCACTTGAAGCTTCCCATGCTTTTCCATTTCTGCCTCTGGACGATTGTCACTCAATAGAGTGCTAGTATCTCTGTGTTTTTATCACCATCGCAGATTATGTTATTCATTCATTAATATTTCTTATTTCATTTAATTGTGCACGAACATTAGATATTATTAGGGGAAAAACTCATTTTAATGTTAAATTAGTTCAGTTAAGTTCTAAAGTTCAATAAGACATTTAATCTTATCAAAAATATGCGTCATATAGTCCATTTAATAAGAAACAATCTAGTCAGTTTATTGTGCATCAAAACAAGTTTTTAAGATTAAATTAGATGTTTTAAATAATAATGCAACTGTCTATTACTATCTAAAACCCTATTAATTATATTCATGAACTGCACACAAAACGATACAGTACATCATATATAGATTTGACAGATGTACTGAAAGTATCAATGACTTTGTAAAGTCGTTGATTTAAACGATTCACAGCACTAAATTTCCTTTCATGTGAAAAATGTGATGGAAATTCCCAACCTGAAGTTCCTGTCTTATCTGTGCATGCATCCCTTAAAATGCCAATGTTTTTTTCATAAATAGGGGCAAAGAGCAAATTTAAATATTCAAAATTGAAAGTTGTAAACAAATGTATGGCATTGCATATATATTAATCAAAATATCTCTTTACAAAAGCGCATTTAAGGCTCATATCATAAATTATAATTGATAAGAAGCAAGTTAATTATGAATCTCAAATAACAATGCTTTACTGCAATTTTCAATAAAAATTATTTTCTGTTCCTAAATAAAACAACTAAAACACAAAGTTTCAATCATTGCAATTCCGTAAGTCCGAACATGCAAGCCACTTAGTATTTGTGACAAATTGAAGCTCATTAGTATTTGTGAGAATTCACCAGGATTAATTCAACGAACAGTACCTTTGTAATTATTTTCTACGCCAAAAATACTATACTTTAACAAACGCATGTTTTGTAAATTAGTTCAAATATCTTGCTTAAGTTATCAATTTATCTTTTTTTTACTTGCGTAATAAATTTTTACAACTCAAAAACTTTTTGAAAGTGACAGTGAGCACAAACCAATAGCATAAAGTCAAAAAGAGGTTGCTAAATGATGCGGCGAATTTAATAAAGAGCTTCAAGATAATTTTAATAACAATCAAATTAGATACCAACATTACAAATTTGTATTATATGTGCTAAACAAACACAATTCCCCTTTCAAATAACTTGTACGTGGATGCAAGGACCACGGTTAGAGTGCTAAAACCGTCAGTATATAAAGGACACTAATTATCATGAAATTGCTGAATTGAAAGTACAAAACAATACAACGAATTGCAGTATAGGTCTTTTGAAAACTTAAATTGGGAAGGACGCGTCGGGATAAGATCAAATCCTAAGATGGAACCATCTCAAAAATAAGACCGCGTCCCTGTAGTCTTGTTCTGGATACGTGTATTGTGTATATTTCCGCATTAATATACACAATACAAAGAGACATGATTTAACACTGATGCCCCTAATTAAAATACAAAACTCCGCCAAACACCAGCCAAAAAAAAAAGAACTTAAAATAATAGAATAGAAACCAGATGGACAGTATTACCCTAAACCATCTATAAACAGAATTTAGTGGGAAATATGCCGTCCATCATGCTGATTTCAAGGACCTGTCTTTAAGCGCCAAGCTCACTTTTTTCGAACCGCAATAGAGCGATCAAAATAGCAATTAATAGCATCTGATTTCCACAAACCGTGAGTCATTAAATCAGACGTTAGTATATTAGAACATTTGGCCCCTTCCTGTAATCCCCCTGACCTGAAACTATGACCAGAAAACCGGGAGGTGTCATATCCACACTGTTGCAAGAATTTACGTAGAAAACTTACAAATGAAAAATGAGTCAGAGTTAACACTCGTCCTTTAAATGGAACAACGAAGGCTTGAGAATTATCTGGAGCAGGTATTAGCTGAAACATATTTTTCAAGGCCGTAACTGGGCAAAGGGGTGACTGGGGTATTTCAGAAAGAGGAATTTGGTGAGTTGCCTGATGAAATTGATCAGTCTTGGACCATTTAATGCTAACTAAGTATCCAAATGACGTTTTAACAAAGGAACCAGATGTTTATCAGATGTTTATCTAAACAAAACGCTTGAGCACTCGGTGGTACCACATTTGATTTTCTAAAAAACCCGAAAAATGCCACTAAAAATGATGCCCATAGAGTGACATGCAGTTTACTTGTAAGATCTAAACAAAAGTAAATATGCCGAAGTATGTTGATAGTAATTGGTAATTTATGACTCTCACACGCTGACAATTTTTTTCTTAACCCTCTTAACAACAGTTGCACTTGAAAGTCCTGGGAGACTCTAAATTGATATCCTAGTTGACAGTGGTGAAAACGAACTCCATCCATGTAATTTTTCAATGCCTGAAAAGTTTGCACGGATCGTGCCAAAAACATTAAATAACGTTGTAAATTATCACTCGATACAGGAACTGGAGTAAAATTACAAAAGAGTGCGAACAACAAAAATGCCTTTATCTGACAATGTCTGTTTTTGTTGGTTCCCAGGGCATACGCATCCCCTTTGACCTGGTAAATCTGGCGAGCCAAGGACTTCACCACCGCCTGGTTTAGCTCTAAACAAAGAAAAAAACACATTAGGCCTGTGACACTAACTACTTCTTTCACCAACTGTGCGTGAAACTCAGTAACTGATACGGTGCAGGAACTCGTCTCCAGTCTCCATTCCGTATCAGTTTTCGCAACTGGCATTTATACCTAGCATCACATAACCTGCTCAAAATGTCCGGGAAAATATTTCTTTTGCTTGGTATGTAAACACATTGTACTTCAAACGAATAGATAGATAGCCAGTAAAACAGTTCCCTTAAACAAGCTTGCATCATGATATCTCTGGATTTGCCGGTGTTTACCGCTATGACCGTACATTGATTATCGCAGTACGCCTTTATTTTGTTGCCACCCCAGTGACCACCGAACACCTTAACTGCTGCTATTAGCCCCAGCATTTCTAATACGTGAATAGAAAAAGATTTGTGTTCTTCTTTTAATGTAATGCTGAAATAACTCTTCTCGCAATAGTTGACCGCCGCAATACCCGTCTTACTAGCATCACTAGCAAATATTCCCCCGGGAACCGGGGGCAAATATTCAAGTTCCCGCATAATAGAAACCCCATTAAAGTCATGCATAAAATAGTAGAAGAATTTAACATCTGCTTTGAACTCTTCCGTCAGTTTTACCGAATAGTCTTGCTGTTTGTCTGATACACTGCGCAGCAAATTAAGCATCCTGTTAATAAATATTTTGCCCCCACTTATGCATGCCGAAACGTGCACCAATTTTCAAACCAAACTTTGTAACTGCCGTTTGGTGCAAACGGCAAATTCAAGCCACTCCTTTAGTAGCCGGCGACACACCTGCAGCTTTTCAGGTGGGATTGTTAGCGTAAGTGCATAGGAATCAAAATGGATTCCTAGGAAAATCATTCGCGTGCTAGGAAAACAAGCCTTTTGCTTATTCTCTGCCAAACCAAGATTTGCAACAACTGCCTTAACGTTTGAAACGCCATAAGTGCCTTTCGAGGCACCTCAACACCACCATAATCATCGAGATAAGTACAAATCTCATACCCTTGGCGACCCATTATATACTTAACACACAACGACGTGCGCTGACACGCCAACGCACTGGACCGTAGGCCAAAAAACTGACGCACATAAAGATAATATAAGCCACATAATTCCACACAAACTCCAGTCTTTTGGGCAAATAGGAATCTGTTTATAAAAGTTTGACAAATCTGTTTTAAACATAAGGCAGCCCTTACCCTTTTTCGCACCATTTCTGCAAATATTTCCACTGATGGATACGATAACTTAAATGGTTGCCTTTAGAAGTCGTCTGTGGGAATTCCATCATTAAGAGATAATTCTTCGGGAAAACTAGCATCCACTACCACCCTTAATTTAGAGGGGTCCTTAGATATCACTTGTAAGGGAGAGCAGGTTAATGTTGTTCCCAGTGGGGGTTGTTGAAACGGACCAATTAATGCCCCCATAGCTAAGTCACTGTTTATCACTTCATCAACTCGATAAGCGTGTCTGATTGCGGAACTGTGATTATAATTAAATTCCACTCCCTGTGGGGCAAAATCCCTTTGGTAATTAATCGGCCACCCAAATTGCAAATAATCACATACCCGCTTATCACTATAGTCAACTAGCAAAGATCGCCATAGTGGTATGTTAAGATTACTGGGTACAGAAATACAAGCCCCCGGGGGAATTGGGCGCATTTATACTGCAAACTTGATTATAAATCGAAAGCATGTTACCGACATTATAAAGAAGAGGCGTGAATGCAGCAGTATCCCCCGACGTATTGTTTATCGAGGGTATGTTGTCTTCGTATTGCCTTCTCCGTTTTTGCCGGTCTGTGGGTGTTGATCTTCCCTTGGGAACAGTCGCGAACTGGATGTGACAGTAGGGATCCGGACTCGTTCCAGCAATGGATGCAGGCATGCTGAAACTTGCAGTGTGGAAACATGCAAGTATCAAAGTTATACTTGCGGCAAAGCTGAGGACTGGCGTTTCTTCTCGATGGGCCGTTGGGTTGGTGAGACAGCAATATGGTTTCTTTCAGGGAGGACAGTGAGTCGGGCCATTGCCTCATATCACCTTGAATATCTTCAAGCGCTGCTGCATACAGAGAGCGGACCTTGGGCCATGGGAAGACAGCAACGAGAGACATCATATATTTCATATGGTCTATTCTACAGTCTTTTTCCAGTTGGGAGATCTCTGGAAGTTGAATAATATTGCATGTTCCCGCGACATATTCTGCACGCGTGATATCATCAAAGGCGAGATCTTTGGCCCCGGCGCGGTGTATCATCTGATGGGGCCACAGAATAGACATACGAACCGGGCGAGCTGCGGACAGGCGGGGGTTTTTGTTAGTATTACTTGAAGTTCTGGCTGTAGAAAGCTCCGATGTTGGACGTTGTTGCAAAATGGAGTCCACCCGGCTGTTCAATGGTTCCATTTGCCTGAGGTCATCTAGAGTCATGTCCTCCTGTGGCGTTTGTACCGCTTCGATGGGAGTATGGTCAGGCGTGGTATGGAGACGTTTCTCAAAGGTTGTAATTCTTGCTTTCAGGGACTCCACAATAGACGTTAACCTGTCAATCTTGGACGCTTTCGGTTTTTAGGTGGCTTATCTACTGCAGTAGTAGGGCGTTTTTTCGGTGCCATCTTATCTTTGATACGTCCAAATAGCCAAACAAATCGCAGTTAATTAAGTGTGTAATCCACCGGGCACGGCACACAGTCTTTAAACAGTAGATAAAATCCCACACTATGATAAGCCAGAAAAGGCAACTGTCGAATTAAACAGCCATTAATTAAGCTGGAATCGACCGTCTAGCGAGCACGCAGTCATTACACAGCAGGCGAAATTCCCGCACAGTTCAGAAATTGCTAGAGCATCAACTAATAATGTTCGTACTAGCGACGCTTTATAAATCCGAGTAACTCTAAATCCTGATTTTTAATCCGTAAGCCTTCTAACCAACAGCTATATACATGCAGCAATTCAGATTATAACATTTTAACTATCTCCGTCTTAAAAGTGAGTTCTCATTCAGGAGAAAGCCTTCAGATCCACACGATGCGCCACTCACATTATTCATCAGCCAATGAACGTTCCCGAATAACAAACAAGGACTGCCCCTTGCTGTAATTAGGGGATTTTATTTACCAACAAAATCCTTATAATGTTAAAAATGGCACAATTTTGACTTCTGGTAAAATTTAGTGTTCATGCAGTTTTGTCAGCGTAATGGAACCGGCTCGATCTATATCTTGTAACTATGATGCGATTGTTTTGAAATTTAACACACTGATAAAACATATTATGAAAGTGTGCAATGTTGTCTTTTAATTTGGATTCGTGAAAAAATGCCAAATGACAGAGCTTGTTTACGACGCTTTGTCAAGGCTTCATCTCCAAAAACTATTAATAGAATTGCATTACAATTCCACACAGGGATAGATCAGATATTGAAGGTGTGCAACGTTTTCTTCAGAGTCATAAAATAATGGCACAATGACCATGTTTTCGATTTCTGGAACCAAGTAAGGGCTTTAATTAATAATATAGTGAATAAAATAATATTAAAATAGCAAAATTTTTCCTTTTTAAATGGGTTTGAGGAATTAAGTTGCCTGATGAGTAGAGAAAATTAACGTCTGGATCTTACGTATTCTATCACACTTTCTCGACATGCAAGTGCCGGAAACCGGGTAACAATGGCACATTCGCAAAAATCCTTGCCAAAGTCTATAGCTTATAAGTAACTGAAAAGCAACTGTAAGACACTACACTGTATTGACACATCTACACAGTGCATATGATTCTGTGCCATTGCCAAAATAGAACCAAAGAATTACAGGGTAGTAACTTCGGAGCAGAGGGATGCCTTTTACTTGCGATCAAAAATCAAGTGAAAGCCCTGGTGGTTTCTATTTGCAAACGGTTTCTGAACATATGCTGTTAAATTGAGGAAGTCTCTTTTCGGAAACTCAAGGCATCTTTGCTTTTATTTTTCTGTAGATATGGTGCATTACATCTCTAATGTCCAGCAAAAAGTAAGAGTTGTTAATTCTGTTATAATTTCTAGGATTTTTGGAGTTGTTTTTTTACAGATTGGGATTAGCAATCCAGCTATCCAAGATAACACTTTGATATCACTTTTAAGAACTGAGTTTAAAAGTCTGCCACAAATACTTCCGAGAAGACTTCACAGCCCAGAAACTCTTACAGTGCCTCATTCGTCATAGGCAAATCAAATATGCAGTCTTTAAGATTTTCTTGCATTAAAATAATTGAGGTGGTCTCATCGATCGACAAGCTAGTTCGCTTCACGATATGCTTAATAATCATTTATTGACTTGAAAATTATTTTTCTTGATTTAGCCTAAAATTTTCAGCCACGTTGTAAGCTGCCTGATTTTAACTCAAAATGTGTCAGTTTTCTTAAAATGACGTTTACTTTGTTGTGTTAACAGAAAGTGCTTATTTAATTTTAGTTGTTCCCCATAGCAGTGAAATAACCTAGTCCAGGTTTTCTTCATCTTGGAACAATACTTTTATTTGATATCTGGAAACTCAACTTGGATATCAGTGTCATGCAAGTAGTAATGAGGTGGTTGTATTTTAGCGTTCCTTTCTTTAGATGGCAAATAAAAATTGCCGTTTCAAATACTTTTCGATCGAATTCACGTGACATGATAAAACACCGATTTTAACTTGTAAATAGCTTGGTATTCACAAGTTAAAATCCTTTTGTATCGAGGAGGCCTTAAATTTTCTTAAATTTGTGGGAATACGAGGTGGCTTAAAATTCGCTTAAATTGTGGGAACACTTTTGTGACAGATGAACATCTGCTCTTGAATTTAAGGACCACTATATCCATTGCAACTAAATTTAAAATTTTGATTTATCGCAAGACTTATTTTGTGACAAAAACGACCCTTTACATGAAACACTATTATACGTTGGCGTCCTGCATTATCATTATTGCCGAAAATTTTTAGCAAATATCAAGGTTTTCTTTTCTAAATAATAATAAGTAATTACAACCACATTTCAACGCATTGCATTGTAATACATGCCGAAAAGATTCTGTCTTGTTACTTGTTAAACCCGAAATAAGTTATTTAGATATAAAATATCGACAATTACAAATAAAATGTAATTCTTTGAGTTAACACTATGAAGTGAATGCCACTTCAGGCAAATTGTCGAACTTTGCAGCCCTAACATCAGGCAGTTTACATCTTCGCTGAAAATTTAATGCAGTTTTCAAAGTGTCTGACTGAACCAGGCGATTTAAAATTTCTGAAATTTTTAGACCCTTTGTAAACTGCCTGATTTTGCGGTTTGCCTGTAAATAATGTTATGCAGAAAACAGTTGAAAGGGAGTTTGAATCCAGGCCCAACTACTTTGTATCTTAACCCGCAAGTGTGTATCACAACTTTTGTTCCACTACTCTTTATTCACTATTTTACTCTCTTTTATTTGCCTTTCTCATCCAAAAATAATAAAGTTTCATTACGGTAAATAAAAGTAATTTAGAAAAAATGTCTACAGTTTGAAGTTCAGCCTTTATGCACAACTGATAGCAAAGGGTCATTACTTCCGATTTATTTCATTGTACGTAATCTGAAGTTCTGCACTTTTTCGCCTTTGTTTTAATTTTCATGATCAAATCGTGAAGCAAACAAAGAGTGATTTTTCAACAAGAAATGCAACGTGTAAGGTCTTCAGCTGCATTTACGCACAAGTCTCGCCGTGCATTAGAGAAATGATGTGTGCTTTATATGCATGAGGCAAATAGCTGAGCATAGAGAATTGTGTGTGTTGGTTTTATAAGAACTTTGCCTAAATGCAGTATCTTACCTGGTCATTTTAAATACACTGAATGTCATACAAATTATCAGCTTCAGTTGCGCACTATTCTTAGTGGTGGGAGGACGGAGGGATGTTATATAGTAGGTAGCAAAGCTATGTTGCTTTCTAGAAACGCTTCAGACCGGTAAGCAAGTTTCTCAACAAATTATCGGAATGTGAAAAAAGCATTTTCTAATTTGCAAAGAAAATACAAATTAAAGTCAGGTTGAAAAGTTTTCTTGTCAACTGTTCAATATTTCGCTTTGAGAAATGGGTTCTCGTTTATTAATTAAATTTATCTCGACATCGTTTGAACGCTACAGTACATCTTTTGTAATAATATCCTTTTCTTCAATGGAAGTGTCATTAAATACATTTCAACGCTTAAATTTATTAAATCTTTGTCCTTTCCTTAACAACCCTCTCTATTTAGAAAATTGTGGTCTTTCTGGTCAGTTTCGACTTCAACCAGCAAAAGTGCTATGTTATGTTCGCTACCTTTCTGCCTTGGGAATATACATGTGATATTTTAGTTCTTTTCTGATTTCATTTTAATATCTTCTGAATAATTCACATTCGAGAATTTTCCGCTATCTTTCAGTTGTCTGATGCCTCTGAACTTTACTCTTTGTTGTCCAACAGTTAATCTCTCCGGCGGTAGCTGTCTCATGACAACGGCTTGAACGAGGGAATGAAAGCTTTGAGTAACAACAGCCAGCTGTACGAGTAGCTCAAAATAAAAAGTAAACAACAACAAAAAAAAAAAGAAGATGAAAGAAAAAAAAGGATAAACTTTTCTTGAAAAAACATTTGTCATTCGGAACAAAGAGTTGTATTGCAAGAGTTTTGTTAAATTACTTGATCTATTGCGCTAAGAATTTTAGTTAATTAGTCACTGGTAGGACAATTTTATTATATTGAGCGATATTACGAGATTCGTGATTCTGTTTGCGACTGAAGTCCCAGACTCGGCGAGTGGGATGGATGATAGAATGGGAAATTCGACGTAGGCAGACCGAAACCTACTTTCCTCATTTGTCTAGTGTATAGCTCTCGCACCATATACTTGGAAAAAATTGTCTTATGACACTATAACATAAAATTGAAAGTGTTTTCAAGAAAATTTTCCAAGTTTGTGTAATATTTACCCTAGAAACACAATACTTTTGTGTTTTTCATTGTCTGTATACCAGGAATTAGCTGTGCTTTGTATTAGCAATGTTTGGCTCGGTCTTTTATGTCAGTGGAATACATTTATTTGTAGTAATTACCATTTTCATACGATTATTCAAAACCCACAATTTTCTCTCAATAAGCGGATTCACACTTAGACTTTGCCGAAAAGTTTTTGCGTTTCAACAAAATTTGGTTGATAATAATAATAATATTATTATTATTATATATGCGCGCATAAATTATGATAAGGAAGACACGACATAACAAACACACGACAACCCAGGGCAGACATCATGTCCCCGCGTAACTAGCGTTATCACCTGCAACTCGCAATTTCTTTATTTTAACGACCTACATATTTTAGGCCAGGTGTTAAGCTTGTTATGGCGCGATGCGGAATCACCGTCGAGGTAAATAATGAGTTTATCGACAGTATTTGACAATTTCTTTGTCAAAAAGGTGATTTTGACGTGGCAGATTAAACTTAGTAAAATCAAACGTCAAAAACCCAACTGTCAAACTCTCTACAACTCAGCAAATTTGGCAGACATACATTTGCATGTCTAGTTTGTCCATCTCATTTTTTTTCAGGAATTCACTTGCATTTTATCTGCAGAAAACGGACATTGAAATTTTGAAAAAGAATCCCATATTTTAGGCATGTGATAGCTAATATCTACAGCCTGTATTAATCGGTTCGCTGTTGACAATGAATGAGCAAGTATTGCACGTGTGTACTATATGTTGTAGCTTGCCGTCAGCACATCTTTCAATGGGGATGTTCCCATGTTTGAATGTATTATAACTTGTTATTAAGTTGTATTCACATGACAAATGAGTGAAAGTTATGAATATTTGGTTCCCCTTTGATCCTTTATTCATCATTTTTATTTATTTCATTTCTGTTTTTTTTTTTAATTTTATTTATTTATTTATTTTATTTTCAAAAGAGGTTTAAATTTATTTCTTTCTTTTTTACAGTTTGCCATTTACGGTTCCCACCTGACTGTCCAGAAGAAAAAACAACAACAGCAAAACAAAAAAAAAAAAACAAAAAAAAAGAGCTTGCTAAAAAATTTAATGTTTCTTTTCGCCTCCAATTTCTTAAAGATTGTTGCGCTATTGCATCACATTAAAGTGTGACGTCAAGGTTATTTATGCATCCCAATAAACGTTTTGACTTCCCAACAACGTAAGGTTTTCGTTGATTATGGAAGTCAGTGGGGAAAGAGGGTCTTTTTCCTGCAGTAGCCTAAGTGGGGGCGGGGAAGGGGGGGGGGGGGGTCCGGCCTGTATTTAGACGCAGGGAGAGTGAAATATAGACGTCGCGAAATATTAAGCAGATCACCGTCTAGACAGTGACAGTCATAAAGTGTAGTGATCACCGCTCCAGCGAAGTTCCATTAGGTCGTCCTCCCCCTCCCGCCCCTCCCGAACATCGCCCGTCCAGCTACTGCCCAACATCGTCCTCCCCTCCAAGCCCCACACCGTTTCCTTCCCGCCACATATTTGTTCCGACCCCCTTGCCCGATCCACGTCACTTTTTCCCCTCCTCACATTATCCTACTTCCCCCTCCCTAATCGCCCTCCACCCCCGCCCCACGTCACCCCTCCCCTTCCCGCTCCACATGGCCGTCCCCCCTCCTCCCAGCATCCCCGCCCAAACCATTATGTGAATAAAAATAGCAAAGGCAGTAGGATTCGACATAAGGCGAAATCTAAAGATTAAGAGTGTTCCTGGGACTGAGTGATCTTGGTCCGCCGACGTTTTCCCCGGGTCTGGCGTGTCTCCTGTGGGTTCCAGGGACTGCAGTGATCTTGGTCCGCCGACGCTTTCCCCGGGTCTGGCGTGTCTCTTGTGGGTTCCTGGGACTGCAGTGATCTTGGTCCGCCAACGTTTTCCCCGGGTCTGGCGTGTCCCCTGTGGGTTCCTGGGACTGCAGTGATCTTGGTCCGCCGACGTTTTCCCCGGGTCTGGCGTGTCCGCTGTAGGTTCCTGGGACTGCAGTGATCTTGGTCTGCCAACGTTTTCCCCGGGTCTGGCGTGTCCCCTGTAGGTTCCTGGGACTGCAGTGATCTTCGTCCGCCGACGTTTTCCCCGGGTCTGGCGTGTCCGCTGTAGGTTCCTGGGACTTCAGTGATCTTGGTCCGCCGACGTTTTCCCCGGGTATGGCGTGTCCCCTGTAGGTTCCTGGGACTGCAGTGATCTTGGTCCGCCAACGTTTTCCTCGGGTCTTGCGTGTCCCCTGTAGGTTCCTGGGACTGCAGTGATCTTGGTCCGCCGACGTTTTCCCCGGGTCTGGCGTGTCCGCTGTAGGTTCCTGGGACTGCAGTGATCTTGGTCCGCCGACGTTTTCCCAGGGTCTGGCGTGTCCGCTGTAGGTTCCTGGAACTGCAGTGATCTTGGTCCGCCGACGTTTTCCCCGGGTCTGGCGTGTCCGCTGTAGGTTCATGGGACTGCAGTGATCTTGGTCTTCCGACGTTTTCCCCTGGTCTGTCGTGTCTCCTGTGGGTTCCTGGGACTGCAGTGATCTTGGTCCGCCTACGTTTTCCCCGGGCCTGGCGTGTCCGCTGTAGGTTCCTGGGACTGCAGTGATCTTGGTCCGCCGACGTTTTCCCCGGGTCTGTCGTGTCCCCTGTGGGTTCCTGGGACTGCAGTGATCTTGGTCCGCCAACGTTTTCCCCGAGTCTGGCGTGTCTCCTGTGGGTTCCTGGGACTGCAGTGATCTTGGTCCGCCAACGTTTTCCCCGGGCCTGGCGTGTCCGCTGTAGGTTCCTGGGACTGCAGTGATCTTGGTCCGCCGACGTTTTCCCCGGGTCTGTCGTGTCCCCTGTGGGTTTCTGGGACAGCAGTGATCTTGGTCCGCCAACGTTTTCCCCGGGTCTGGCGTGTCTCCTGTAGGTTCCTTGGACTGCAGTGATCTTGGTCCGCCAACGTTTTCCCCGGGCCTGGCGTGTCCGCTGTAGGTTCCTGGGACTGCAGTGATCTTGGTCCGCCGACGTTTTCCCTGGGTCTGTCGTGTCCCCTGTGGGTTCCTGGGACTGCAGTGATCTTGGTCCGCCAACGTTTTCCCCGGGTCTGGCGTGTCTCCTGTGGGTTCCTGGGACTGCAGTGATCTTGGTCCGCCGACGTTTTCCCCGGGTCTGGTGTGTCTCTTGTGGGTTCCTGGGACCAGGGCTGGAAAAAAATCCGATTTTTCAAAAAAATCATGATTTTTTATTTTTTTTTATTTAAATCTGATTTTTTTGATGTTTTTGATTTAAATCAAACTGAAAAAAAACGACAAAATATCCAAAAGCATCACATTTTAACAGTTAATTGAAGACTCGTAACACTCTCTTGTACTACAAAAACATTTACATTTCACAAAATCTGTGACAACTGTCCACAATTTTCAAATGTTCAGATAACTGTCTTCAAGTTCAATTCTTCATTTATTGAGCGATCGGTAGCAAAACGCCAGTTTCCAGCCTTTTCCACTCTGAGGTTTGTTCAATCAACAATCGAAAATGCAGTGATATGGGGGGAGATTTAAATAACCTCGCTCGACGCGTAAACCTAATACTTTGTTTACAAGCACACGCGGTTGGGAGAAAGGACGGAGTACGTTGGAGATATCGATGCTACCGGGAGTTTCTGAAGATTAGTTTGCCATTACATATCCACTACAGAGTATTTGCTCAAACAATCATAAGAAATACTATGAGACTCAAGGGTTTCTTTTCAAACACCAGAGGCAGTTACCTGCTTAAGGCGTGCTGCCCCTAACTAAACGCCTTCTCCCCATCTCGGAGGCTCATGTGCACTAATAAGCGTACCATATGAAATGCCTTGTTTAAACAAAGGCGTCTCCAAGTGCCTTCAGTGAAACACTCTGGATGACACACATTTTAAGTAGAAAAAAAATCAACAAATTAAAAAAATTAAAAAAAATCAAAAATCGTGATTTTTTTACGTTGATTTAAATCACGATTTAAATCATGATTTAAGTCAACTGATTTAAATCATACCAGCCCTGCCTTTTAACAGTTAAGTGAAGACCCGTAACACTCTCTTGTACCACAAAAGCATGTACATTTCACAAAATCTGTGACAACTGTCCTCAATTTTCAAATGTTCAGATAACTGTCTTCAATTTCACTTCTTCATTTATTGAGCGATCGGTAGCAAAAACCCAGTTTCCAGCCTTTTCCACTCCGAGGTTTGTTCAATTAACAATCGAAAAAGCAGTGATATGGGGGGATTTAAACAACCTCGCTCGACGCGTAACACTAATACTTTGTTTACAAGCACACGCGGTTGGGAGAAAGGACGGAGTACGTTGGAGATATCGATGCTACCGGGAGTTTCTGAAAACTAGTTTGCGATTACATATCCACTACAGAGTACTTGCTCAAACAATCATCAAATTACTATGAAACTCAAGGGTTTCTTTTCAAACACCAGAGGCAGTTACCTGCTTAAGGCGTGTTGCCCCTAACTAAACGCCTTCTCCCCACCTCGGAGGCTCATGTGCACTAATAAGCGTACCATATGAAATGCCTTGTTTAAACAAAGGCGTCTCCAAGTGCCTTCAGTGAAACAGTCTGGATGACACACATTTTAAGTAGAAAAAAAATCAACAAATTAAAAAAATAAAAATAATCAAAAATCGTGATTTTTTTACGATGATTTAAATCATGATTTAAATCACGATTTAAATCAACTGATTTAAATCATACCAGCCCTGCCTGGGACTGCAGTGATCTTGGTCCGCCGACGTTTTCCCCGGGTCTGGCGTGTCTCCTGTGGGTTCCTGGGACAGCAGTGATCTTGGTCCGCCGACGTTTTCCCCGGGTCTGGAGTGTCTCCTGTGGGTTCCTGGGACTGCAGTGATCTTGGTCCGCCGACGTTTTCCCCGGGTCTGGCGTGTCTCCTGTGTGTTCCAGGGACTGCAGTGATCTTGGTCCGCCGACGTTTTCCCCGGGTCTGGCGTGTTTCTTGTGGGTTCCTGGGACTGCAGTGATCTTGGTCCGCCAACGTTTTCCCCGGGTCTGGCGTGTCTCCTGTGGGTTCCTGGGACAGCAGTGATCTTGGTCCGCCAAGGTTTTCCCCGGGTCTGGCGTGTCTCCTGTGGGTTCCTGGGACTGCAGTGATCTTGGTCCGCCGACGTTTTCCCCGGGTCTGGCGTGTCTCCTGTGGGTTCTTGGGACTGCAGTGATCTTGGTCCGCCAACGTTTTCCCCGGGTCTGGCGTGTCTCCTGTGGGTTCTTGGGACTGCAGTGATCTTGGTCCGCCGACGTTTTCCCCTGGTCTGGCGTGTCTCCTGTGGGTTCCTGGGACTGCAGTGATCTTGGTCCGCCGACGTTTTCCCCGGGTATGGCGTGTCTCTTGTGGGTTCCTGGGACTGCAGTGATCTTGGTCCGCCGACGTTTTCCCCTGGTCTGGCGTGTCTCCTGTGGGTTCCTGGGACTGCAGTGATCTTGGTCCGCCGACGTTTTCCCCGGGTCTGGCGTGTCTCCTGTGGGTTCCTGGGACTGCAGTGATCTTGGTTCGCCAAAGTTTTCCCCGGGTCTGACGTGTCTCCTATGGGTTCCTGGGACTGCAGTGATCCTGGTCCGCCGACGTTTTCCCCGAGTCTGGCGTATCTCCTGTGGGTTCCTGGGACTGCAGTGATCTTGGTCCGCCGACGTTTTCCCCGGGTCTGGCGTGTCTCTTGTGGGTTCCTGGGACTGTAGTGATCCTTTTCCGCCAACGTTTTCCCCGGGTCTGGCGTGTCCCCTGTGGGTTCCTTGAACAGCAGTGATCTTGGTCCGCCAACGTTTTCCCCGGGCCTGGCGTGTCCGCTGTAGGTTCCTGGGACTGCAGTGATCTTGGTCCGCCGACGTTTTCCCCGAGTCTGGCGTGTCCCCTGTGGGTTCCTGGGACTGCAGTGATCCTGGACCGCCAACGTTTTCCCCGGGCCTGGCGTGTCTGCTGTAGGTGCCTGGGACTGTAGTGATCCTGGTCCGCCAACGTTTTCCCCTGGTCTGGCGTGTCCCCTGTAGGTTCCTGGGACTGCAGTGATCTCGGTCCGCCAACGTTTTCCCTGGGCCTGGCGTGTCCCCTGTGGGTTCCTGGGACTGCAGTAATCCTGGTCCGCCAACGTTTTCCCCGGGTCTGGCGTGTCTCCTGTGGGTTCTTGGGACTGCAGTGATCTTGGTCCGCCGACGTTTTCCCCGGGCCTGGCGTGTCCGCTGTAGGTTCCTGGGACTGCAGTGATGCTGATTCCCTGACGTTTTCCCCCGGCCTGGCGTGTCCCCTGTGGGTTCCTGGGACAATATTGATGCTGGTCCGCCGACGTTTTTCCCGGGGCCTGGCGTATCTCCTGTAGGTTCCTGGGACTGCAGTGATCCTGGTCCGCGTTTTGCCCGGGCCTGGCGTGTCCCCTGTGCGCAAGGGTTGCTGGGAATTGAGTAGTCCTTGGCAGCAAATTGTCCCTAGGCATATAGCGTCCTTGAAGAGTAACTTCGGATAACTTTACTGGTCACAATGCAAACGATACAGGCGTGAGACCTCATATGGAGAGAGAGAGAATGGCAAGCAATGTGACGAGCCTGTACTGTCCGTTGACATCTCCTGCGTGTGTGATTTGCTGGCTGCTTTCAGAAATACACCATCGCCGAGAGCTAAAATGGGAGGTGACAAACGTTACACGAACGTTCATATATTTTAAACCCAACAAGCCACCGTTGAAGGCGCAGACCCCGACAGGACACAACAAATCGCCATTTTGGCAATGTTTTACCAATGTGAAAAATACTACGACGTGCACAACTTCATTATATATATATATATATATATATATATATATATATATATATATATATATATATATATATATATATATATATATATTCACTGTGCAAGGTAGCATATGCCTAGGATTAATAGTTTCGGAGAACTCGAGTGGAAAGCACCCAAGTCTTATATTGCAGTTATCTCAAAAGATCACAATTTTTGACAAGTCGCCATTTTGGCAATTTTTGGCCGATTTGAAAAAGAACTCGACATTGCACAACTTAATATATATATTTTCACTGTGCAAGGTTGCATATGCCTAGGGTAAATAGTTTAGGAGAACTTGCGTGGAAACAAAACAGCATCCAAAGTGTGACACACGGACGGACGGACAGACAGACAGAGGGCAATCCTGGCTCGCCCGGTTGGGGTCTAATAAACTAAGATAATTTTATCATTGCAAACCCAAAATGGACACCAACACATTCTCAGGGTTGAGACTTCGTAAAATTTTCCGGTCGCCCACCGAGCGACCAGCTTTAAAAAGTTAGTCGTCCGGCACAAAAATTAGTCGCCCGGCGCAATTTTTGCAAAATTTACCTGAAAATACTCAGAAAAAAAGTTAGTCGCCACTCGGGCGACCAACTCGAAAAAGTTGGTCGCCCGAGCCAAAAGTTGGTCGCCACGGGCGACCGGGCGACCGCGAAATCTCAACCCTGCATTCTAGCACCTTCTTTCTTTCCTCGCGTTTTGTTTTGTTTTTTTTTTGTTTTTTTTTTACAGAAAAACAGAACGAAAGCTGATATCGCCTGGAGAGATACAATACACAAACAAATCTAATGAAGTCTAGACAACTCTTCTTTGCGGGTAAGATTATGTGTATACATGAAGAATAATGAGAAAGAAGAAGACATCGAGATTGTCTTTCGGCCCGTGCTTCGTCATAAAATTAATGAATTAAATCTTGTTATTAGATGCAAATCCTTGTGAATATGTTAAGCGGCTCACACCTCTTTCATATCCTCCTCGATGATGCTTTTTGTATTACAACCAAATTGCATTGTCTTATTCCAGAAGGTGTGACGCTTTTAAGTTCATAACAACTTGCTGCAGTACATTCCAAAATTGTGAGCTTTATGAGTTCAGAATTTAGGTGAAATAAAGTGAAACTTTATTAATAAATAAAAAATACACTAGGAAAATTTAAAGCGTTTAACGGTGTTATAATACGGTTAGTGATACTTGACTTTTATCAAAGGCTGCGTCAGTAATATTTGTGAGGAAATTTCTTTATTTATTTTTTATTTATTTTACGCTCATGTAGAAATTGGTCTCATCACTTAATTGATACGTCACTTTTCCGGTGAAATAGATAGTAGATAATAGAAATACCTTTGTTTAATTTCTAACATTTAACCCTGCTTTAACAAAAGTCAAAATAAATGTTTAAACTATTGTCGAGTCGGTAAAAAATAAAAAATAAAAACAAATAAATGTGGCTAAATCGATTTCCTTAAAATATGTGATTTGAGAAAAGAGTTTTTTTTTCTTGCCTTTAGTTATTATCGCAGGGTAAAATGCCTTTCATTACTACTACTGGGAGTTTCCAAAAAGAAGCTCCTATCTCCGCCCCCCCCCCCCTCCCATCTCATGTAGAAGCACGGGGGCTTCTGTTTGGAAAAGCCTTGGGCTTCTGTTTAGTTTGAAAATGATAACAATAAAAAATCGTTTCCGAATTACCCCCCCCCCCCTCCTCCCCCGCCCTCCTCCTCCAATCGACGTCTCTTCCTGAGTACCCGTGAGTATTTCGTCTTAGTACTGATACAGTTAATCCCTTAGTCTGCACAAGGCAAACCCCCTACTCCCGCGTCCTTCAGTCTGCACCAAGCAACCCCGCACTGACGCCTATACTCCGGAGTATTATTCGACCCTTTGCCAACTTTATTGCTTGGTTTTGAATTGATGAAATAATAAATAGAAGCGCCCCGGGGCTTGTATTTGGTTTTAACATGAGACCCTCTCAAAATGTCGAGTTTCCGTTCAGATGCCCAGGGCTTCTGTTCGGAAACTCCCGGAAGTACTTAGCTGATAATGCCCGGATGTGCGTTTACCTTTGTGTCTTAAAAATGATTTTTTTTTTATGAAAGAAAAGAAAAGTTGCAGCCATTATGTTTTAATTTTGTATATATTGTCTTCAGTGTTCATTCAGCTGAGCGATGTCCTCGGACACATCTGTTGACAAAATAAACAAATAATACACATTTTTATACACATTTTTATCTGCCACCTTTCAGGGTGCCATCAACTGTGTGAGAAGTTAAGGGGGTGTCTAGCCAGAAGCTGTCCCAGAAAGATGAATACGTTTTCCACCACGCCACAGCAGCTAATGAAACGTCACACGCTTGTAGCGGTCGTACAGATGCACAGCACGTCTGCTAAACTAGCGAACAGAGAGCAAGCGACAAGTCTGATAGATAAGGCGAAGGCAAGAGGAGCCGAGGTGTGTCCCATTTATGTCACTAATGCATATCTCCGCAGTGCAGAGGGTTGGCTTGGCACTTCCGCCTGAAACGAAAAAATGCGTATATATGTACAGGCTGTATATATATATATATATATATATATATATATATATATATATATATATATATATATATATATATTATGTCTGTGAGTGTGTGGGGATGAGGGGGTGTGTGTGTTTGCATATATCCTTGCATATATCCTTGGATATGTTCTTTATATAAATAACTTGGTCCTGATATCGCGAGTGCTTTTGTGCTACTTACACACAGGTGGTGTTCATATCCGAGTGCTTTTGTGCTACTTACACACAGGTGGTGTTCCTGCCTGAGTGCTTTGACTACGTGGGCGAGTCGAGGGACATGACCCTGTCTTTAGCCGAGCCCATTGAGGCGGAGACAATCTCGTACTACAGGGCCTTAGCCAAGGACAAGAACTTGTGGCTCTCTCTCGGCGGCTTCCACGAGGCGGTGAGAGTTACATTTCAGTGACTTACCATGCCGGGCTGGGCTGGACGAAAGTATGCCATTATTGAAGATAGATGAACGCATTAAAACACCCGACAATATTTGAGTATTTAAAAAGAAGCTTAAAACCTATTTATTTCAGGAATATTACGAATGACTGCCATTAAACTGTTGTGAGCGCTTAGCGGCCAAGCCAAATAAGCGCGATATAAATACTCAAAAATAGACAGATAGATAGATGAGAATGCTTTTTATTTCATGATTGCCAGTACCCGTACAAAGAAAACAGTAGTATTATACCTGGTAGGTACGTCCGGTCGTCCGCACTGCGGTACTCACCGCTCTTCCAGTATCGAAAACGTCACGCCACGCAATACTGAAAGTGTGTACTTGACGTCGTCATAACAACCACAAATACGCGACATAAAGCATCGCAAAGAAGTACACAAAATATGCAGTTTGCAAAACCATGAAATCATGAAATAAAAATAAACACCCGCTTTTGGACTAATCCGAAAACCGTCTCTTTATTATTGTTTTTTTTTTTAACGCGACATATCATTTGTCTTGTAGTTGTCTATACAGTCACAACTGGATTGTTGCAAAGACCCTTTTTTCTAACGAATCTAATACGCTTGGCCGAAGTGTGCGATAATCCGAGTGTACGATTATCCGGTTTATTTTAAATGCAAAGGACGTTTGATTATTTCCCAGTAGCATGTAATTAACCGATTAATCGCGATACGAGTAACCGACTGCGCCTGTATTTTCAACTTTCAGCCGGCTGACTTTGAGAAGGACCGACGGATTTTCAACACACATGTCATGATTGACAACAGAGGTGACATCACAGGGGTATACAGGAAAACTCACTTGTTTGACCTTGACATTAAAGGTGGAATACGGCTGAAGGAAACGGACCTCGCCCGACCAGGTCCGACTATCGGTCCACCGGTGAAAACGCCGGCTGGAAATGTCGGCCTAGCTATTGTATCCATTCACAAAAACAACAAAACCTCTCGTACACAAATCGTTAGCGCTGGTTCATATTTTTTGGATATTTTGGTCGGGATGTCGGCCTTTTCAAATTCCAACGCGTAACAAGCGAGAATAGAGCACTCCGGGTTGTTCTTCTTTCCAGGATTGCCGTTGATAGTTTCCTTAACTAAAGCAGTGCTACGACATGAGGTTTCCGGAGCTCTCCATTGCTTTGGCACAGCAAGGAGCCGACATATTGACATTCCCGTCGTCGTTCACGGTACCCACGGGCATGGCTCATTGGCATGTAAGTACGGGGGGCGGGGGGCGAGGGCAGGGATTGGCATGTAAGTATGGAGGGGGGCTGGGGTGGGGGCAGGGATTGGCATGTAAGTACGGAGGGGGGGGGGGGGTGGGGGGGGGGCGGGGATTGGCATGTAAGTACGGGGGGGCGGGGGCAGGGATTGGCATGTAAGTACGGAGGGGGGTTGGGTGGGGGGCGGGGATTGGCATGTAGGTACGGGGGGGGGGAGGTGAGAGGGACGGGGGATTGGCATTTAAGCAGGGAGGGGTGAGGGGGGATTGATTGGAGAACCAGCGGGCATAGCTCAATTACATGTAAGTAGGGAGGGGTGGGGCGCGAGGAGGGGGGGCAGTAGGACGGAGATTGGCATGTAAATGGGGAGAGCGGGGGGGGGTGAGGAATTGGCACGCAAGTGGGGAAGGAGTGAGGGCGTGAAGGTGGGCAGGAATTCGCATGTAAGTATTACAATGACATTACGGTAATGTTGAAAGTGGGGAGGGTTGGGGCTACGTTTAACAAACAAATTTTATTCCCTGGAAACTCAGAATTCAACGGGTGAGGAGAGGGGTGGGGGTGGTAGTCATGACACAGTATCGCCTTAACAACATCTTGGAACGCATAAATACCTGTCATCTCTTAGTCTCGGCCCTTCCGATTAGAGAACGGAAAGTTTACTTATTATTTCTTTTGTCAGTCGGTGAGTTTTTCAATATCCAATATTCCTATCCCCTCCCCCTCCCCCTTCCCCGCCGTCTCCTTCTGCTATGTGTACTCTTTGAGTTCAATAAAATTCATTTTAAAGAAAAAACGATAATCTTAACAGATTTGCCCCGATTATTTCTCTGACACAATTCGATCAGTTTAATTTGTTGTGTTACCGAGAAATTTTGGTTTTTGTTAAAATTTGGAAAATTAGATTTATTTTATTAGCAGTTATTAAAATCTTTGGCGCTATATCAGTTAAGTGACAGAAAGGCCGTCAGATTAGCCTAAAAAAGACGCCTAAAAGTCCTTGAAAGCGGAGAGATGCAGCATTTATGTAATTCCTGACTTACGAAGCTGCCTCGCCGACCCAGACAAGAGGCAGTTCGTATGTAATAGCATTTACCACCAGAGCGAGACGTGGCTCATTTTCGTTCTTGTCACTTTGCTGTTTTTGCCATTTATTTATTTATTTGGCAAAATTAAATAAAAATAATAAAAAAAAAAAAAAACAGTAACAGGAGAGAAATTTAAAAGGGAGCATTCAAGTGGAAAACAGCTCAATTTTGTGATCACACTTCTCTGTTGACGTCATTGTTTTAGATCGGTCTCTTCTGTTAATAAAAATATGGCTTTAAAATGATGAATAAGGGGGCACCTAGACCGCTATAAATAACATTGATAAATGTTAATGTGCTCAGTCTTTTTTTTTCTTTTAATTCTAATATTTCATGACGCAGGATGGCATGTTATATAATTTACTGTCTGCTGGCAAAGTTCTGTAAAAGAAGGTGTTTCATTGCAAGACCATACTGTGTACCGGTGCGGTGGTAATAAACGAATCTTACGCCAGAGCTGTTGTTTTCCGTTTGTGTATTCTTGTTTTACAAACAACACAGGCGGAGATGTTTACAGCAAACGACCTGAGGTACATACCGTAATGTATCAAAATGCAAACGACCTGACGCACACATTAATACATTGCTTAATAACAAATTTATGATGGAAGTGAGGGTTAGTGGTTAGGGTTAGGGTTAGGAAATAAAATGTGAAAGTATATTTCTTACTAGTGTCCTGGGAGGTTAAAACTGCCTAAAAAAACCATGTGTGCCTCAGGTCGTTTGCACAGTAACTCCTAGATATTACGCCCAACTTCAATTTTCGCCATGCCTCAGGTCGATTGCAAAGACGACACGTCCCTTTACAGGAAGTGCAGTAGCACTTCCGTTAGAGGACACCTGCACTTTAGTACACAACGTCTGATTACTGAACATTATTTTCGTGGAATTTTTAACTTTTATTCTGAAATTCTGCCTGTCTTGCTAGTGAAGTTTTTGGTGGCCCGGGTGATGTTCATTATAAAGAGAGAGTTAACTGCACCAGTGAGTGCGAGTTTCTCTCCCCCCCCCCCCTTTTTTATTTTCAAACACTTACACCCCCCCCCCCCTCCCTTGCTGGCCCCCTTCGTTTGGAACTAGCATTCACATATGTGATGGACGCCCAACCGTCGGTAATTTCGAGGATGGCGGTGACTTAGCGGAGGAGGGTTCAGGGGCGGAGGAGGGTTTTGGGATGGAGGTGGAGGGAAAGCGGGTAGGCTGACGGAGATCTCGCGGAGGAGGTAGGAGGGAGGGTGGAGGGGGCGGGGATGCGAGTAGGCTATCGGTGATTTCGCGGAGGAGGTAGGGGGGAGGGTGGAGGGGAGTGGAAGCGAGTAGGCTAGCAGTGATTTCGCGGCGGAGGGTGGGTGGGGGAAGAGAGTGGAGGGGGAGGGGAAGCGAGTAGGCTGGCCGTGATTTGGCGGAAGAGGGTGGGTGGGGGTGTGGCGGGAGGGTGGAGGGGAGGAGAAGCGAGTTGGCTGACTGAGATTTCGCGGTGGAAGCTTGCGGGAGGAGGGTGGAGGGGAGTGGAAGCGAGTAGGCTAGCGGTGATTTCCCGGAGGAGGGTGGGTGGGGGTGTGGCGGGAGGGTGGACGGGAGGGGAAGCGAGTAGGCTGACTGAGATTTCGCGGTGGAAGGTTGGGGGAGGAGGGTGGAGGGGGAGGGGAAGCGAGTAGGCTGGCGGTGATTTGGCGGAGGAGGGTGGGTGGGGGTGGGGGAGGAGGGTGGAGGGGGAAGGAAAACGGGTAGGCGGGCGGAGAAAGGGGAGTGCTGAGTCACTTTGTGATGAGATCTGTGGGAAAGACTGTGCCACATCCCTAACTCAAAACTTAAAAAGTAGCAAGTAAAAAGCAGTAAGTAAAAAGCAGTAAGTAGCATCTTTAACCATTTAATCTGAAAATTAAAAGTATAGAAACATTCCTTGAACCTAAAAAAACCAACTTCAATATTTAATTCAATGTTCTGTTTGTTTGTTTTTTTTTTTTGTTTTCTTTTTAGCCCAGCTTACGGTACACGTAAGCTGGGGTATTCCTATCGGTCTGCGGATGGCGTCCGTTAGTTAGTTAGTTAGTTAGTTAGTTAGTTAGTTAGTTAGTTAGTTCGCTGTAAACTTTGTTTCAAAATGCATCTCCTCCTACAATTCTGATCCGATGTCATTTATTTTTGGTGTGAGGCATCCCTAAAGGGTCGTGCATACGGCTTGTGCTTTTTTAGTCGATCGGGTGATTTTTGAATTTTTGGCAAATTTTTGAAGAAAAAAATTAAAAATGTATCTCCTCCTACATTTTTGACATGATGTCATTTATTTTTGGTATGAGGCACCCCTAAAGGGTCGTGCATACGGCTTGTACTTTTTTAGTCGATCGGACAATTTTTGTATTTTTGGGGATTTTTTTAAGCAAAAATTTTGAAAAAAATGCATCTACTCCTACAATTTTGGTTCGATGTCATTTATTTTTGGTGTGAGGATTCCCCAAGCGGTCGTGCATACGGCTTGTGCTTTTTTAGTCGATCGGGTGATTTTTGAATTTTTGGGGATTTTTTAAAGAAATTTTAAAATGTATCTCCTCTTACATTTTGGACCCGATGTCATTTATTTTTAGTATTAGGCACCCCTGAAGGTTCGTGCATACGGCTTATGCTTTTTTAGTTTATATTTTTGGGGAATTTTTTAAGCAAAAATTTCGAAAATAATTCAAAATGCATCTACCCCTACAATTTTGATTCGATGTCATTTATTTTTGGTGTGAGTGCATACGGCTTGTGCTTTTTAGTCGATCGGGCAATTTTTGTATTTTTAGGGAGTTTTTGAAGAAATAACTTCAAAATACATTTCCCGCTACAGTTTTGAACCTTTTTTAGGGGGTTTGAGGCATCCCTAAGGGGTTGAGAATACGACATTTATTTTTGGTATGAGTGCATACGGCTTGTGGTTTTTAGACCATCGGGCATTTTTTGTATTTTTAGGGAGTTTTTGAAGAAAAAAACTTGAAAATGCATTTCCACCTACAGTTTTGAACCTTTTTTTTTTTTTTTTTTTTTTTTGGGTTAGAGGCATCTCGAAGGGGTTGAAAATACGCCATTTATTTTTGGTGTGAGTGCATACGGCTTGTGCTTTTTAGTCCATCGGGCAATTTTTGTATTTTTAGGGAGTTTTTGAAGAAAAAAACTTCAAAATGCATTTCCCCCTACAGTTTTGAACCTTTTTTTTGGGGGGGGGGGGGGGGGTTTGAGGCATCCCTAAGGGGTTGAGAATACGACTTGCGCTTTTTAGTCGATCCGACAATTTCTGTATTTTTTGGGAATTTTTGAAGAAAAACTTCAAAATGCATTTCCTCCTACAGTTTTTATCCGATTTCATTTATTTTAGCTATGAGGCATCCTTAGGTAGGTCTCGCATACGGCTTGTGCTGTTTGATTCGACTTGGGAATTTTTGATTTCGGGGGGAATTTTTGATGAAAATACCTCAAAATGCATTTTCTCCGGCAGTTTTGATCAAACATCATTTATTTTGGGGCTGAGGCATGCTTAGGGTGTCGTGAATATGGCCTGTCTTTTTCAGTCGATGAGAGAATTTTTGAAGAAAAAAATTCAAAATGCATTTCCTCCTACAGTTTTCATCAGATTTCATTTATTTTCGATATGAGCCGTCTCTAGGGGGTCATGCATACGGCTTGTGCTTTTTGAGTGAATTGGAAAACTTTTGAATTTTTTCGGAATTTTTGAAAAAAAAATTAAATGAATCTCCTCCTCCAGCGCATAAACGCAAGTTAAATAAACCAAAATAAGCACCTTGCATCAACGCAAGTTGAAAAAAAATTAAATGAATCTCCTCCTCCAGCGCATAAACGCAAGTTAAATAAACTTGCGCAGTAGTCAGATTTAACAACCGCACATCGGCGCAAGTTAAAGAAACATTCGCAGTAGTCCAAATTAAGTACTCCGCATCGATGCAAGTTAAATAAACATGCGCATTGGTCCGAAATGTGAACTGCGCATCGACGGAAGATAAATAAAGATGCGAACTGGTCCAAAATAAGCACCGCGCATCAACGCAGGTTAAATAAATATGCGCACTGGTCCGAAAAAAAGAACTACGCTTCGACGTAAGATGAAGACATGCGCAGTGGTCTGAAATGTGAACCGCGCATCAACGCAGCCTAAAGAAACATGCGCACTGGTCCGAAATGCGAACCGAACATCGAGGCAAATTAAATAAACATGCGCAGTGGTCCGAAATGCGAACGGCGCATCAACGCAAGTTAAATAAATATGCGCACTGCTCTGAAATGAGAACCACGCATCAACACAAGTTAAATAAACATGGGCAATGGCCTGAAATGCGAAGCGCGCATCGACGGAAGTTAAATAAACATGCGATCCGGTCCAAAATAAGCACCGCACATCAATGCAAGTTAAAAAAACATGCGCACTTGTCCGGAAAAAAGAACCACGCATCGACGCAAGTTGAATAGTCATGCGCAGTGGTCTGAAATGAGAACCGCGCATCAACGCAAGTTAAATAAACATGCGCAGTGGTCCGAAGAAAGAACCATGAATCGACGCAAGTTGAATAGACATAAGAGTCGGACATCGACGGGACTTAAATAAAAATGCGTTCTGGTCCGAAACGCAAATCGCGCGTCAACGCAAGTTAAATGAACCTGCGCACTTGTCCCAAAATGCGAACTGCGCATCAACGCAACCTAAAGAAACAGGTATACTGGTCCGAAATGCGAACCGGATATCAACGCAAATTAAATAAACATGCACACTGGTCCGAATTGCGAACCGCACATAAGCGTAAGTTAAATAAACATTTGCACCGGTCAAAAATAAGTACCGATCATCAACACAAGTTAAATAAATATGCGCAATGGTCCAAAATGCGAACCACGCATCAACACAAGTTAAAAAAAACATGCGCGCTGGTCCGAAATGCGAACCGCACAGCAACACAAGCTAAATAAGCAAGCACACTGGACCAAAATAAGCACCTTGCATCAACGCAAGTTAAATAAACATGCGCACTATGTCGAAATGCGAACTGCCCATTAACGCAACTTAAATAACATGCGCACTATTCAAAATAAGAACTGCGCATCAACGCAAATTAAATAAACATGCGCACTGGCCCAGAATAAGAACCGCGCATCAACTCAAGTTCAAGAAATATGCGCATTGGCCTGAAATAAGAACCGCGCATCGACGCACGTTAAATAAACATACGCAGTGGTTCGAAATGCGAACCACGCGCCAGCGTAAGTTAAATACACATTTGCATTGGTCTAAAATAAGCACCGGCCATCAACGCAAGTTAAATAAACATGCGCACTTCTCCGAAATTCGAACCGCGCATCAACGCAAGTTAAATGGACATGCGCAGTAGTTCGAAATGCGAACCACGCTCCAACGCAAGTTAAATAAACATTTGCACTGGTCCAAAATAAGCACCTTGCATCAACGCAAGTTAAATAAACATGCGCACTGGTCCGAAATTTGAACCGCGCATTAACTCAAGTTAAATAAACATGCGTAATGATCCGAAATTCGAACTGCTCATCAAGGCAAGTTAAATAAACATGCACACTGGTCCAAAATGCAAACCGCACACCAACGCAAGTTAAATAAACATAGGCACACGTCCAAAATAAGCACCGTGCATCAACGCAAGTTAAATAAACATGCAAACGGGTCCGAAATGCGAACCGCACAGCAACACAAGCAAGCACACTGGACCAAAATAAGCACCTTGCATCAACGAACCGCGTATCAAGGCAACGTAAGAAAACTTGCGCTGTCCGAAATAAGTACCGCTCTTGAACGCAAGTGAAATAAACATGCGCATTGGTATGGAATAAGAACCGCACATCAACACAAGGTAAATAAACATGCGCACTGATCCGAAATAAGAACCGCACATCAACACAAGGTAAATAAACATGCGCACTGATCCGAAATAAGAACCGCACATCAACACAATGTAAATAAAGATGCGCATTGATCCGTAATAAGAACCGCACATCAACACAAGGTAAATAAACGTGCGCACTGATCCGAAATAAGAGCCGCACATCCACAAAAGGTGAAAAAAAAACATGGGCCCTCGTCAGAAATGCGAACCGCACATCAACGGAAGTTAAATAAACATGTGCACTGTTTAAAAATGGGAACCGCGCATCTACGCAAAATTAAATAAACATGCGCACTTGTCTGAATAAGAACCGCGCATCAAGGCAAGTTACACAAATATGCGCACTGGTCCGAAATGCGAGCGTTGTTTGAAGGTATCTATGGCAGACTATCCTGTCTACCAGAGATACAAAAAATCTGTTTCCCATTTTTCTGGGAAAGAAATCTTTGTATGCATTTATCGATCTATGTTCTGGCCCGGTGCTAAATTAATTATTGGGCTAGCTCTTTGCCGTCTCATCTTTTGAAGCCAAATTTTTCAGGAAAATTCCCTTGCTCATGCACGCCGGAATTGGTTTTATTGCTTTTCGTAAGCTGGGACTTTGTCCTTGGACAAACTTGTTTTTTTTTTTTGTAAAGTTCATATTTTTTTGCGAAGAGGAAACTTGTGTCAGGGAAGATCCGTGAGTTAAAAAGAGGTTGTTTATTACATGCAGGTTGAATAAAAAAAGAAGACTTTTGAAAATTTCATGACTTGAGGGGACCTGCTTCAAGTCATTACAGTGACATCTGTCGGAAGAAACCGAAAGCATGTCTCGGCTTGTATTTAGTAAATCGGCCTGATAAAAACGTCTTGAGTATGTTGCCATCCTTTTTTTTTCATCAATTGGCGTTGCTTAGGCTTTGCTGAGGAGCAGGGCAATAGAAAACCAGTGTTACGTCATCGCAGCAGCTCAGACGGGGAAGCACAATGAGAAGAGGAGCTCTTACGGCCACGCCTTGGTGAGCCATTCGCTTATTTGTCCGACATCCAGGTCAGGGGGTTTTTTTCGGTACGGATAACTGCTGCATGAAGCAGATGAGTTTGAAAGGTAAGTCCCAGGAACGGGACGGTGGGGGGGGGGGGGGTGGGGTTACCGGGAGAATTATCTGGTTCCCAATCAGTGGTACCACAGTGGGAGTGATGGGGATTGGTCAGTAATGTTCTGTGTTCTTGTAGAAGAGAAGGGGGAAAGGAAAGGAGAAAGGGGTCTGAAAGATTCCCCCCCCCCTCCCACCCTAATCGACGTCATGTTGTGAAGCATGTGAGGGAGCTTCGGGGGGAAGCTTATATAGGGGCGCAAGTAGAAGCTTATGGAGGGGCGACAGAGGATGCTTATTGAGGGGCGCCAGGGAGACTTACAGAGAGG
>CATKHT010000061.1:0-52000 GCA_949752745.1 Protula sp. h YS-2021 | reverse complement strand
CAACTACACCAAACCCTGTCAAAAAAGGAACTAAATGGTCAGTGAAACACTTACACCAGTTGAACAGTACTGGCACTTTTGGCAACGGATTTTTTTGGTTTATGAACAAAAACAGATGTCTACCCTCCACCACCCCGCCGTCTCAGCATAAATTTTTTGAAGAAGTCGACCTACTTTAGCAACAAACATTAGTCGGATCACTTTCAACTTACTTTCTAAGGAAACAATGCCCACTCAGCTGCCCTCGCAAATGTATTGATCGATGGCACAAAGCCAGATATCTCATGCTGTGTCCATTTACACATGCCTCATTGAAATGCGGTGAACGACTCCACGACAACTCGCAACTAGACAACTCGCAACTCACAACTCGTAACTAGAGATGTGACGGTTCGTACCGAAAACCGAGAACCGAGAAAAGGCTTCGGTTCGGTTCGAACCGAAAACCGAAAAGCCCAAAAACGGTTTCGGTTCGGTTTTTTTTTTTTTTTTTGCTATTTATAACAAGATAATGCATTAATTTGGTAATGTTATTTTAGTTCTTTTAGTAAAGTTTAGTTTTAATATATATATATTACATCGGACAAATCAACAAACATATTTCACACACTTTTTTTGGAACCTATGACGAATTCCATGCGTTTATTATGGCTACATTTGAGTCTGTCAGTCAATAAAAATGTAAATTCTTGTGTAAGTAAGCTTTGAGGTAATAAATATAAAACATTACCGTCAGGATTCGCGCTGGGTTCTCAGGAAAGTGAGTCGAAAAAAGGAAATTGTGACTCAGTTTGGTCCAGAAAAACTCGGTGGGTTCCGAAAAAGTGAGTCATTTCGTAAAAAATGCCCACAAAGTGGACAAAAAACCCCGCCAACGCGAACCCTGATTACCGTTATATGTTAGGCTTTGTATCTGTTCTAAGGTAAAAAGAAATATCGGATTATCGGATTAAATGCAGGCCATTATAAATAAATAACAAAAAAAAACACGCATATATATATATATATATATATATATATATATATATATATATATATATATATATATATATATATATATATATATATATATATATATATCAGGGCGGGTATGATTTAAATCAGTGATTTAATTCCCGATTTAAATCACTATAAAAAAGTAAAGTCACGATTTTGCCTTTTTTTGTTCCAGAGTAATATTCGTCAATAAAATGCTAGAACAAGCCCCTTGAGTGTACACAGTGAAGATGCATTGTTAGGTTATTAACGACTTAAGCTGCTCATGCGACGCAGTCACCCACACCCCCACGCCTTTTGTGCCTTATGTGCACACTGAGTTAACGGTATTCCTCCATTGTGGTGCCCGTACTAATTTCCAAACAGTTGCTTGCTGATAGCAAGACTGCTTAATAAATAACGGCGCCAAGACTATTGTCTTATACAAATAAGCCCTGTCAATAGAAGTACTCCCGTTATGATTCACTATCATTGTTAATTTTAAAGTCAAAGAGTAATTAACCCAGCAAATTTGTGGTGCACTAAATCTGAAAAAATGACTGGTAGACGTCTAGCTCCCGTGTATAAAAATGAGACAAATAGTTCAAACGTAAAAGCTATTTGCAAATGTTCAATTATTCCATGTATAAATTGCTGAAAACTGCAGTGGCATTAGACTAATAAATAGTGAAAAATCAGTTCTGTACGTTTTTAAATGTTCTGTGATTTTTTTGGTGATTTAAATATAAAAGTCAATTTAAATAAAAAAAGTAAAAAATCATGGCTTTTTTTTAAAAAGTCATGATTTCTACCAGCCATGATATATATATATATACATATATATATATATATATATATATATATATATATATATATATATATATATATATATATATATATATATATATATATATATATATTTGAAAAGAAAACTACCGGTTGGTTTTGTTGAACCGAACCGAAAAAAACCGAACCGAACCGAAAATTTTTGTGGAACCGAACCGAACCGAGCCGGAGGTGAACCGTCACACCTCTACTCGTAACTGGACAACTCGCAACTAAATGAAAAAGAGGACAACTCGCAACTTGTTTTTTTTTTCTTTGTTTTGTTTTGTTTTCGCTCAATATGCTAATCTCTAGGATTCTTACCGTGAGTTCGAATCTGTGCGGATAACTCCGTGCAAAGTTTGCATGAAAGTTTAAGAGATTAAGGATGTGGAATCGCGGACTGCAATAATTCTTTTTTCTTATGCGAATTTAAATTTAATCTGATAATCCGTAAGCTTCTCACCGCGATTTCGAATAATAAGACATGAGAATTTACGGAGATTTCATGAGTTGCAAAATAAGACATGCTGTTAATTTAACGGAGAATGATTTTAATCTGCATTAATGAGACATGAGTATTTACGGAGATTTCAAGAGTTGCATTAATAAAACATTAATAAGACATGAATATTTACGGAGATTTCACGAGTTGCGAGTTATCCACTTTTTTATTTAGTTGCGAGTTGTCTAGTTTCGAATTGTCTGGATACCGCGGAGAACAACTTTGGTTGGCAAAGTGTTAATATGTATCATTAGCGAAAAAGATCGCCTCCTGTTACACCACATCAATCCCGGAATCCAAAAATTATGCCGTGACCTTTTCGATTGAAAGTCGTGACGTCATCAATGCCGGGCACGCATGAAAATCTAACTGGAGCGGCCAGTGCACACAACACATAGGAGTACAGGCTAATATTATACACTATCAATCGATACCTGCTTAGTTTCTTGTTTTTGTAAACAAAAACAAATGTCTCCCCGACTGAACCCATGACCCGCCCAAAAAAAAAATCCTTTTTTTTGTTACTGAAATAAAATATTCATTTCTGCAAACATAACCTTAATTCATTGTAAAAAACTCAAAATAAACCAAACAGATGATGGTCACTAAAACATATTTAAATGGACGTCTTTTTTCATCTGAGTCTGGAAGGTGGTCGCTAAAACGGATTTTACTGCAGGCCCTTCTTATCCAGATCTGAAGTTGGTCACTATAGTAGTTTTACTGTACGTTACATTTTTATCCGGGTCTGGAAGTTGGTCAAGTCAAGCAGGTTTTACCGTCTTTTTATCCGAATATGGAAAGAGTCACGACAAACTGGTTTTACTTTACATCTTTTTATCCGGATCTTGAAGGTGATCGGGATTTTTTGCCACCCATCATCCTCCACACGCCTCCCCCCACGCTATTTTAATGTAGGTCCGACTATAAACGCAACTCTAACCCTTTTACCCAAGGCAACGGTAACGGTCTGTACTCTAAGTGTAGTTATAGCCATGATCGACTACCTTCTCTTCGCACATTCCCATCGGCCAAATAGCACTAGAAAGGCATTCTTCATAACTGCGGATCAGATGACGCACCACGGTGGGAGAAGGGGGAGCCATTTCGGTGCCAAAATGGTGCGCTGCTTCTCATAACACAAGATATCAGATGACTCACTTTAATAGCGAAAAATGCTTCTGCAAACAATGCCAATCGATACAAAATAGCTCCTATATATAGAATACCTTGGCAACCGAATCAAGTATGCGGCGAAAAAAATCAATAGCTGGAAATGCTTAGAACTATAATGCGACAGCATTCCATGGCCTAGTAGATAACGACTCCATCATGCATCACAGCTGACACTGACCCCTGACTGGGTGGTATGTTACGTAACAGAAACGCACAAAAAGCTTAATTTCAAGTAAATAGCAATGGACCGACAGTAATGCTGTTACTGTTTTGAAGCTTCTAAACAATGCAGGAATACTCGAGAATCTTCTGCAAAACGCTGAAATCTCCAGCGTAGTTAACACTTAGATAACAAAGAACCAAAAAATGGGGAGTCGGGGGGGGGGTGACGTTATGCACCTTTCTTGATTTTCTACACGAGTTTAATGTTTAACCAAAACCGTGCGACTTATCCGAGGAATAACTACACTAAATTTAAAGTCGATACGGCTTTATGGTGTCGAGATATTTTGATTAACAACAGGTAACGTTTTACCCGTCAAAAGTTGAAACAGTCGTCTGACTGAACCAAAGATATCCATATAAAATTTTAAGTCGAAATGACTTTCCGTTATCGAGATATTAGTTTCATCTTTCTCCCATGTTCAGCAGCTGAGAAATTTCGCACACAAGATTTTAACGTAATGACGTCATACACCTGTCCTCATCACGTGGCATGCGTAAAAAGTTGAGAGAACTGTTCAACTGACCCAAGGAATATACATATAAAATTTGACGTCGATAGGACTTTCCGTTATCGAGATATTTTGCACATAAGACCTTTTTTATAATGTATACATATTTTACGTCATGACGTCATAAACCGGATTCGTTCGTTCTACTCGCGAAAAAATTCTGTAGAGTCTTTCAAACCTACCAAGCAACAATCCCACCAAGTTTTAACTTTCTCCGATGTTCAGCAGCTGCGAAATTTCGCACACAAGAGTTTTACGTGATGACGTCATACACCTGCACTTATCACGTGACATGCGTGAAAAATTGAAAAAAAAAACCGTTCGACTGATTCAACAAATATCCATATAAAATTTCAAGTCGATATGGCTTTCCGTTATCGAGATGTTTTGCACACAAGATCTTGTTCAAAATATATACATATTTTATGTGATGACGTCATACGCCGCATTCGTTCGTTCTACTCGCGAAAAAATCTACAGAGTCTTTCGGATCAACCAAGCAACAATCGCACTAAGTTTCAGCTTTCCCCGATGTACAACGGCTGACAATTTTTGCACACAATATTTTTACGTAGTGACGTAATACGCCCGCCCTAATCCATACGTGACATGCGTCAAAAGTTGATAGAACCGCCCGACCTAACCAAGGAATAAATCGGTCAAGTTTGAAGTCGATCCGACGTTTCGTTCTCGAGATGTCTTGCACACAACACTTTGTTCACAACAGACTGACACACAAACACACACACACACACACACACACACACACACACACACACACACACACACACACACACACACACACACACACACACACACACACACACACACACACACACACACACACACACACACACACACACACACACACATATACAGGTATGTCGGGAAACAAACGACGAATCGCGATTTCTTCTCCAACTCGCGAAATGTACGCCAAAAATCTAACTTCGTTATTAGGGACTTTTCAGACATAAGTTGTATATGAAAATCTCGGTAGATTTTTTTTACATTCAATTCCGAAAGCGAAAATATATAAAAGACAACAGATTAAGAGAAATTTAACAAAGCATGAACCCTGCGAAACGGAATATTTTGTTTACATAATTTGCATATTTTACACCATTTTTTGATATCTGCAACTATAAGTTTGATGTGAATCGAGACTGTGTAAAAAATGTAAACAAACCGATTTTGTTTATAAACAAAGGCCACGTGCTTTCTGTAAAAGAGTATTAGGGAAACACTAAATAAAAGCCAAACAAGCGTAGAGTTTGTTTTCTTTTATTTACACCATAATCACAATGTAATATTTATTTTCTTTCATTTCTATACATAAACTATTTAACATTAATTGAAGAGTTACAAAATATTGAAGAGCAGTACAAAAGATATTAAAACAGATGAATGTTTAAAAATATAGATTTATATTATACAGATGAATTGTTTAAAAACAAAATACAGATTAATACAGATGAATGTTTAAAAACAAAACTCTTTTAAAATAAAACCAAAATACAGAAAAAAATAATACAACAAAATCCCCTACTGATATAACCGTGATTTGTAAATAACCAACTCTATCTTATTTTCAAGCTCAGTGTTATGTGTACTAGTTAAAATTTCAAATGATAGACCGAAAAAACGTGAGGCAATGGAATATAAACCACATAAAAGCTTTCTAAAGAAAACAAAATACACAGCTGAAACTTTCAAACTAACATGCGAAATGTACGTACACAACCATGCACAAAATTTGCAAGTTTAGGGACCCTGCAACACAACTTGGGTGTACTACCCCATCTCGTGACGTTCATAAATTTAAAGTCGGTGACTTCGTATGAGAAAAGTGAACTGAAAATAACACAATTAAAACTTTCAAACTGACATGCGAAATGTACGTACACAACCATGCAAAATGTGCGAACACCAAAATTTACTTAATCACGGCAACATCGGCAAAATTTCCAAGTTTTGAGGCTCTGTAACATACCATATGCTCGTACTACCCAATCTCGCAACGTTCATAAACTTTGAAATTGGTCACTCCGAACAGTGAACTTTCGAACTGACAAGCGAAATGTACGCTCATACACAACCATGCAAAATATAGTGCAACCACGCGAAATCTACGACGCAAGTATTTCTTTTTTAAACACATCGGCAAACTTGGCAGCTTTTGTGACCTTGTCACATGAAACTTGCCCGTACTACCCATCGCCGCCACTTTCATAAATTTACAGTCAGTCACTTTATACGAGAAAAATCAAATGCAAATAACACATTGAAACTTTCAAATTGATACGCGAACGCACATAACCATGCGAAATGTACGAACCCAAGCACTTCTTTTTAAATACCTCGGCAAATTTGGCAGGTTTTGAGACCCCGTTGTATGAAAATTGCCCGTACTACCCAGCCCCGCGACGTTCATAAATTTAAAGTCGGTCACTTCGTATAAGAACAGTGAACTGCACGTGAAAGTGATACAAAGAACACTCCCCACACTTGTGTAAACCAAAACAGAATCCCACAAACATGTCATCACAGAGAAATGTCCCCGAAATAGTTTCTTTTTCTTAAATGGATCTGAAGCTTCATCCGCCTATTTATTTTTCTTGTAAAAATTTGAAAGGTATGCTCGCAACTGAACTTTGTCCCTGTGCCCCAAAACATCACATGCGAAACGTACGTCCACAACCATGTATGTGACAGGGTCCCAAACTTCGAAAATTTTGTCGATGTTTCTGTGAATTAGAACATTTTGGTGTTCGCACATTTCGCATGGTTTTGTACGTACTTAAGTCGGTCACTTGGTGTGAGAAAAGTTAACTGAAAATAACGCAGTTAAAGCTTTCGAATTGACAAGCGAAATGTACTCACACAACCATGCGAAATGTGCGAACACCAAAATGTTCTTACTCACAGAAACATCAGCAAAATTTGCAACTTTTGAGACCCTGTCACATGTCATTTACTCGTACTACCCAATCTCGCAACGCTCATAAATTTAAAGTCGGCCACTTCGTTTAGGAGCAGTGAACTGCAAATAACACAGTTAATACTTTCGAACTGACAAGCGAAATGTACGCACACATCCACAACCTTGCGAAATATAGTGCAACCACGCGAAATCTGCGAAGCGAGAATTTCTTTTTTTTTTAACACATCGGCAAACTTGGCAGCTTTTGTGACCCTGTCACATGAAACTTGCCCGTACTACCCATCACCGCCACTTTCATAAATTTACAGTCGGTCACTTTATACGAGAAAAATTAAATGCAACTAACACATTGAAACTTTCAAACTGATACGCGAACGCACATAACCATGCGAAATGTACGAACCCAAACAATTCTTTTTAAATACCTCGGCAAATCTGGCAGGTTTTGAGACCCCGTTACATGAAAATTGCCCGTACTACCCAGCCCCGCGACGCTCATAAATTTAAAGTCGGTCACTTCGTATAAGAACAGTGAACTGCACGGGAAAAGTGATACACAGAAAATTCCCCGCACTTGTGTAAACCAAAACAGAATCCCACAAACATGACATCACAGCGAAATGTCCCCAAAATAGTTTCTTTTTTCAAACGGATCTCAAGCTTCATCCGCCTTTCTATTTTTCTTGTAAAAATTTGAAATGTAGGCCCGCAACTGAACGTTATCCCTGTGTCCAAAAATATCACATGCGAAATGTACGTGCATAACCATGTATGTGACAGGGTCTCAAACTTCGAAAATTTTGTCGATGTTTCTGTGAATTAGAATATTTTGGTGTTCGCACATTTCGCATGGTTTTGTACGTACTAAAGCCGGTCACTTGGTGTGAGAAAAGTGAACTGAAAATAACGCAGTTAAAGCTTTCGACTTGACAAGCGAAATGTACGTACACAACCATGCGAAATGTGCGAACACCAAAATGTTCTTACTCACAGAAACATCAGCAAAATTTGCAACTTCTGAGACCCTGTCACATGTCATTTACTCGTACTAGCCAATTTCGTAACGCTCATAAATTTAAAGTCGGCCACTTCGTATAGGAGCAGTGAACTGCAAATAACACAGTTAATACTTTCGAACTGACAAGCGAAATGTACGCATACATCCACAACCATGCGAAATATAGTGCAACCACGCAAAATCTACGAAGCAAGAATTTTTTTTAACACATCGGCAAACTTGGCAGCTTTTGTGACCCTGTCACATGAAACTTGCCCGTACTACCCATCACCGCTACTTTCATAAATTTACAGTCGGTCACTTTATGAGAGAAAAGTGAAATGCAAACTAGAGCAGTGTGCATAGGCCACATATTCCCCACAGGCAGTGCTCTACCACATCCCTCAAAACACATGTCGCAATTTCATGTCCCGCAAATACCTCCGCATCTACCCCTCCAGGCCTCTCTACCATCCTGCAAACAAGTCCAGCAGCTTCTGCAACAAAACAAAATGACAGACATGAGAGTTATACAAGCAAGTGGTAAATGCATTTATGTGATATAAGCGAAGACCTGGAGGGCCACTACTGCTGCTGCCGTACTTGGATTTTGCAAGTGAAATCCTGCTTAGGCAGTGCTTAAGCAATGCCTTAGCAGGATTTAACATGCAAAATCCAAATAGGACAGCAGCAGTAATTGCCCTCATGGTCTTCCGGAATCACAGCAGTGGGCATTGATAAGCAGTCCGTTTCGCCAACAACCATAACGCACGAAAAATGTTTTGAATTCTTTAAAATGCCAACACCTGGTTTGCTTGACCAAATCTGCACTACTGCTACATATATCAATATACTCCTTCCGACACACCTCAGCAACAATTCTCTTACCCTTTATAAATGCTTTATAAATGCAAAAGCCTCACTTACCCAGCATCTTCTCAGAAGATGCCCCTTCAACAGCCGATTCCGCATTCGCAGAGAGTTTTGTGTCTTTTTCGCCCTGCGATGAATGTGTGTGTGCCCCCTTTTCACTGGTCCCTCACAAAGCTCTTTTGACGTGGTATCGGCGCCCGTAATGACGCAATCGCTGTCCGAACTACGTTCTTCGGATTGCGCCACCCCCTCCCCAACTCAGACCGCGACTTCTGTGTCACGGCTTCCGATTGCAGCAACGGGGACATTTTCTGAAAAAGTATAACACTGTTATTACAAACGCTAAATCACTGCGAGTTCGTACGACAGAGACACTGACAACTTCACATCAAGTCAAAATAGCAACTACCTTTGAAGAGACCATGAAGCGCCCAGGAATAACCTTCACATTTCATCTTCAATTCAAAGCTGAACTGTACAAAACTCTTACAATCACAGCAGTGGGCACTGATAAGCAGTTCGTTTCGCCGACAACCATAACGCACGAAAAATGTTTTGAATTCTTTAAAACGCCAACACCTGGTTGGCTTGACCAAATCTGCACTAGTGTTACATATATCACGATACTCCTTCCGACACATATCAGCAACAATTCTTACCCTTTATAAACGCAAAATCATCACTTACCCAGCAACTTCTCAGAAGATGCCCCTTCAACAGCCGATTCCGCATTCGCTGAGAGTTTTGTGTCTTTTTCGCCCTGCGATGAATGTGTGTGTGCCCCCTCTTCCCTTTTCACTGGTCTCTCACAAAGCTCTTTTGACGTGGTATCGGCGCCCGTAATGACGCAATCGCTGTCCGAACTACGATCTTCGGATTGCGCCACCCTCTCCCCAATGGTGACCGTAACTTCTGTGCCATGCCTTTCGATCGCTGCAACAGGGATATTGTATGAAAATGTCAACCAGTTAATCTGTGCAAGCGAAATGAACAGATGCTTTTAAAATTATTTTAAACTCTGTGGTTACTTTTCTTCCAATGTCAATGTTAATGTAACAGCCGAGTCATAAACTATAACGTCCTTATTTCATCCTTGAATAATTTAAAGCTTAGCCGCACAGGACACGCACGTTCAAAATTCTGACAACAGTCCGTTTCGCTTCAGTCTTGCAAGTTCCGGTTCAGTAAAATAATGAAACTGCCCTTCGGATCACACTCACACAGACAAAATGAAATGTTGAATGAAACGAGAAATACGCGTCAAGCAAAATATATGTTGTATATTCGTCCACCTGTAATTACCTGAAACCGGCGCAGGGATATTTTCCGCTGCTTTCTTAATCTGTCTATAGGCTTGGTTAACATCCAAACTGTCATCTTTAACCGGTCCCCCAACAATTTCACCCACAAAATGGGTCAAGTGGCTCTGATCCCTGCCGCATAACCTCTTTGCGGCTTCTGCCCAGGCCTTGATGTATCCCTTCCCGGGGTATTTAGACACCTCTTCTGCAGAAAAAATGACGGAATGCTTAATCATTTCACATTTCATTCCATACAAGTTTAGACGCACATAAATCATTCCCAAAAACCATGCGAAAACACACAGTGCGTAAAGAAAAACGATACTTTTTCATAATTCCAAAGCGTGAGCACAAAAATTGCACGTACACAATGGTCACTTCAATTTCCCTTCCACGCAAGTTACAGAGGGAACAGACAACTAAGAGAAAATTTAAAAATAGGTGGTATACGAATAAGTAAAATCTCGCATATACAGTCCGTTTAGCAATGAGAACGTGCAACTGGCAATACAGGGATTAAGCACTTCTTCTAGGATACTGAAAAAATACAAGTCCTTTTGGGTCTGATGCTTCCGGCTAGATAATCGAACCTGCAAACTTGTGAAGCACTATCATGCAAAACTCAACGGAAACGGAGATTGGCAAACCATGAAACGACAAAACAGACATTTAACCCAATCACAGGGAAGGAAAAAAAATCTGTCATTTCTTAATAACATATTACCAATTCCCACAGCCATAGGAAACGGTTTGAGCTTCCTGGGATCGGAAACTGTCTCCGGACTAAAAATGAAAGAATGTTTTGAAATCATGCATCACTCTCAGCGGCTGTAAGGACGTCACTTCTGTCCTTGTCAAGTTTTTTTTCAGTTATTACAGGAGCAAAACAATGCTACAATACACTGGTCTTTCAACTCTACAAAAGTATAATTTCGGCGAATAGGACGTCATCATTCCACAAGAACACGCAAAAACAAAAGGGAATCTAAATCAACCTGGTTTTACAGGAAAGCAATAGAAAAATGTTAAAGAACTTACGCAAAGTCAAAACCGCAAAACGAGACTTCTATACTTCCGTCAGGGTCCCGGCCTTCCACACGTGCAGGCCACCACTTCCCTCTATACATGTGAAGCACAACGTCACCTGCTCTGTAGCGCTGCAGATCAACGAACTTCTCTGGGACCTTTGTCTTTTTAATGCACCCTTTTTTCAGCGGCATCTGTGAAAGCAATAAGAGAATTATCATTAGCTGAATATATTGGGAATTTGAAATAACGACAACACAATCCATAAATCTTAGCGAAACTAACCGACAAGTGACCGGATACATTTTGTATAGCATTGTCATTTTTCTATCTTTTTTTACTGCTATGGCCATATCGGGGCCCCCTGCCACATTATTCTGATATGGGACATTCAAAATCACTCTAACCGTTGTATGTGGAATCCCTCATGGAGTAGCAAGAAGGAATCCCAATCTTAGGTATGACCCGACAGCATAAGCTATAACTGCGCGAAACTGACCGATTTTTTTTTACATTCTAAGAGACCATCCATGCAGTTTTTTTTTCTATCATTTACATCCTAATCCCATCTGAATTCAGCCGAAACGCAAAAATTTTTCCGCAAAAGTCGAAGTGCGAATTGGCTTATTCTTTTAAGCGTTCAAGGTGGAGGGGGCGGGCCAAAGCATCCGGACTGCGTTCAGGGGAGGGGGTTTAAAATTGGCAAAAGTCTGTGTACGTATTAACAGGGCTGGAAATTGGCAGGGGTCCGAGACCCTCCTTTTTGGCTACCCAGACTCCGACTGAGCCGCGAAAAATCAGGTCTTCTTGCGCCCTATTTCATCTTAACACGGTTCGGATCCTTCCTAAAGAGCTTTGGACCCTCCTTTTTCAAAGACCCGGGTCCTTGGGCCTAAAAAAGCTAGTTTCCAGCAGTGGCCACTTACAAAAAATTGTAAACCAAGAAATCCATGAAAAGACAACATCGACAGCATTTTCAAGCGAAACTGAGCAACAATTTTCTGAGCAAACATTCCTAAACACTTAAATCCGTAAAATGAAAAGAGATGTTAGCCCAGAATTTGCCGTCCTCACAATTAAGCCTGTATTTTTCCAGCAGCATCTTAAACATTCTTAAAAAAATGCCACAAATCACACCAAACACGCTAAAACAACATTTTCTCGTGATTCACAAAATAACCGCGCTTTTAACATGTGTGTATTTACCTTTCAGGCATATCCTCATTAACTTTTTATCCACTTTTAATTTTTTACCCGCGCAGGGATATTTTCCGCTGCTTTCTTCATCTGTCTACAGGCTTGGTTAACATCCGAACTGTCATCTTTAACCGGTCCCCCAACAATTTCACCCACAAAATGGGTCAAGTGGCTCTGATCCCTGCCGCATAACCTCTTTGCGGCTTCTGCCCAGGCCTTGATGTATCCCTTCCCGGGGTATTTAGACACCTCTTCTGCAGAAAAAATGACGGAATGCTTAATCATTCCACATTTCATTCCATACAAGTTTAGACGCACATAAATCATTCCCGAAAACCATGCGAAAACACACAGTGCGTAAAGAAAAACGATACTTTTTCATAATTCAAAGGCGTGAGCACAAAAATTACACGTACACAATGGTCACTTCAATTTCCCTTCCACGCAAGTTACAGAGGGAACAGACAACTAAGAGAAAATTTAAAAATAGGTGGTATACGAATAAGTAAAATCTCGCATATACAGTCCGTTTAGCAATGAGAACGTGCAACTGGCAATACAGGGATTAAGCACTTCTTCTAGGATACTGAAAAAATACAAGTCCTTTTGGGTCTGATGCTTCCGGCTAGATAATCGAACCTGCAAACTTATGAAGCACTATCATGCAAAACTCAACGGAAACGGAGATTGGCAAACCATGAAACGACAAAACAGACATTTAACCCAATCACAGGGAAGGAAAAAAATCTGTTATTTCTTAATAACATATTACCAATTCCCACAGCCATAGGAAACGGTTTGAGCTTCCTGGGATCGGAAACTGTCTCCGGACTAAAAATGAAAGAATGTTTTGAAATCATGCATCACTCTCAGCGGCTGTAAGGACGTCACTTCTGTCCTTGTCAAGTTTTTTTTCAGTTATTACAGGAGCAAAACAATGCTACAATACACTGGTCTTTCAACTCTACAAAAGTATAATTTCGGCGAATAGGACGTCATCATTCCACAAGAACACGCAAAAACAAAAGGGAATCTAAATCAACCTGGTTTTACAGGAAAGCAATAGAAAAATGTTAAAGAACTTACGCAAAGTCAAAACCGCAAAACGAGACTTCTATACTTCCGTCAGGGTCCCGGCCTTCCACACGTGCAGGCCACCACTTCCCTCTATACATGTGAAGCACAACGTCACCTGCTCTGTAGCGCTGCAGATCAACGAACTTCTCTGGGACCTTTGTCTTTTTAATGCACCCTTTTTTCAGCGGCATCTGTGAAAGCAATTAGAGAATTATCATTAGCTGAATATATTGGGAATTTGAAATAACGACAACACAATCCATAAATCTTAGCGAAACTAACCGACAAGTGACCGGATACATTTTGTATAGCATTGTCATTTTTCTATCTTTTTTTTTACTGCTATGGCCATATCGGGGCCCCCTGCCACATTATTCTGATATGGGACATTCAAAATCTCTCTGACCGTTGTATGTGTAGTCCCTCACGGAGTAGCAAGAAGGAATCCCAATCTTAGGTATGAGCCGACAGCACAAGCTATAACTGCGCGAAACTGACCGATTTTTTTTTACATTCTAAGAGACCATCCATGCCGTTTTTTTTTCTATCATTTACATCCTAATCCCATCTGAATTCAGTCGAAACGCAAAAATTTTTCCGCAAAAGTCAAAAGTGCGACTTAGCTTATTCTTTAAAGCGTTCAAGGTGGAGGGGGGGGGGCAAAGCATCCAGACTGCATTCAGGGGAGGGGGGGGTTAAAATTGGCAAAAGTCTGGGTACGTATTAACAGGGCTGGAAATTGACCCTCCTTTTTGGCTACCCAGACTCCGACTGAGCCGCAAAAAATCATGTGTTCTTGCGCCCTATTTCATCTTAACACGGTTCGGATCCTCCCTAAATAGCTTTGGACCCTCCTTTTTCAAAGACCCGGGTCCCAAGGACCGGGCCTAAAAGAGCTAGTTCCCAGCAGTGGCCACTTACATAAAATTGTAAACCAAGAAATCCATCAAAAGAACACATCGACAGCAAGCGAAACTGAGCAACAATTTTCTGAGCAAACATTCCTAAACACTTAAATCCGTAAAATGAAAAGAGATGTTAGCCCAGAATTTGCCGCCCTCACAATTAAGCCTGTATTTTTCCAGCAGCATCTTACACATTCTTAAAACAATGCCACAAATCACACCAAACACGCTAAAACAACATTTTCTCGTGATTCACAAAATAATCGCCCTTTTAACATGTGTGTATTTACCTTTCAGGCATATCATCATTAACTTTTTATCCACTTCTAATTTTTCAAAAATTATCCACATGTGTCCTGGACGCTTTCTGCATTGAAAGTGATGTCACCAAGAACAAAGACGCGCGCGTGACAGGTTAATTTGCATACTGAGTAAAAAAAGCATTCAAGTTCATGTACACAGTCTAGTGTTTCGCAGATAATTTCATTCCAAACCCTGCCATATTTTTATAAACTAACACAAGCTAAAAGATATCACCAAACAAGCATTTTAACGACAAAAAACCTTAACAAAATAACGGATTATTTCGCGCGTAAACAGTAACAAGGCAAGCCAATCATAAAAGTAGTGCTCACACAATTAAAACAGCGCACAATAATATACAGTTAGCCTGTCATGAGCGTGGGAATCTCGAGCTTTTAGCCCGTTCACAGATCAAAGCAAATCAACTGCGCAATAGAGCTGATACGTGTTTGAACTGGCAATTCCGCCGTGAAGGAGGACGGGGGTGTGGATGGAGAGGGGGGGGATCTGAGAACCATATATGGAAGATAGATATGACATTTTTCGCGTGTAAATAGTAACAAGGCAAGCCAATCATAAAAGTAGTGCTCAAACAAATAAAACAGCGCACAATAATACACAATCAGCCTATCACATGTGCGTGAGAATCTCTCGCTTTAGCCCGTTCACAGATGCAAGCAAATCAACTGCGAATAGCCGTTTCCGTGTGTTTATCAACTTCAATTTCGCAGTTGGCACGTGCAAGAGAGGAGGAAGAAGGGTGAGGGGGATCTGGCCGGCAAATTTTTTTTTCACTTCTAGACTTTACCAGAGCATTTCGCTTTTGGGGAAAGGGTTGGGTTTACCCCGAATGTACCCCACCCCGTTGTTGCGCCAATTTAACAGTACAAATACTACAATTTTTCGCTCGAAAAAAAGCCGTTTTGATGTGCCAAAACGTAAAGTCAATGGGAAACGAATCGATTTCTCTCTCTCTCTCTCTCTCTCTTTGTTTTTTTTTTAAATAAAGCATACTCAAGATTAAGGACAGTGAAACTCAGTTAAAGTGATATTTTTTTCGATAAAGGGAGGGGTGTTGCACGTCATTGTCTCCCACTAGCTACACTAATGGAGCAACATATTTTTGAAGGATTGCGTCCTGCAGTGAATAAAATAAGCCGATTTTAATGCGTTTATCAACTACCAATTTCGCAGTGGTTGTATATGGGAGAGGGGGAGGGAGTTCGCGCCTGCAAAAATCTTAAGTTTAACAGTGTTAAACATTTTTTTATGACTAATAGGCTTTACCATTGCATTTTGCTCTAGGGACGGGAGGGGAGGGAGGAGCGGGGGAGGTCGCGCACCCATTCTATTTGCGCTAATACAAAAATGCAGTTTTGGAGTATTAGTTTCAGTCAAAGTGAAATAAGCCGAATTTTAAAAAAAGACAGCACAATTAAGATAAAGGTCACCAAGCAGTGAGAAACGAAACTCAGTTTAAGTGATATTGACGGAAAGGCTGAGTGTATATTAGACTTGTACGCACATGACACACGCTTGTACACCCCAGAAAAATATAAAATGGCATCACTCAAGAACCTGCCTCTACACAGCGAAACCAGGCGAATTTGGGAGAATTTGGTGAACACAGCAGTCAAGTTTAAGGGCATCAAGTAATGAGAGATTAAGTCAATTTCAGCGCTAGCCACAGAAAGATTGAGTGTAAATAAGACATGTACGGATACGAAACACGCCTGTTCGCACAACAAAAGGTTATAAATTGTACTGAGAGTTTAAAGTGACTGCAATTCACACACAACACGCATACATGAGGCTTGCGAAACAGACCGGCTTACATAAAGAAACCGAGAATAATATGTCAAACGAATGACTTGGTTTAAAAAAAAACAAGAATCTACGAAGATAAACAAACCCTAACGATTGCTTAATAAATTATGTGACACTTTGCTTCAGTTAAACAAAAATATGTACTTTAAAAAATGAAGTGGAAACTTTCTGGTATTATCGTCCACTACCAAAAGGGGTGTTGCCTTGTTTACCCTCAACTTTAACTTTGATTTTTGAGATTTATAGGGTACAAACAAAACAATAAATAACTTTAAAACGTATTTGCGATATTATTCTTCCTGTTTTAAATACAATTATACGGATATGCCACCCCAGAATCTACTAAAATGTAGGCCAAAAAGTAGACAACCACCCGGGGCCGGGTCCATTCCAACACGTGGTCGCGCTCCCCTGACACATGTGCTAGCACCTGATTGGTTGAAATATGATATAAAAATAGATTTCACACAGATCGAAAGATGTGTACGCCTTCTGATTGGCTCTCGTTCCACGTGCTTTTCTCACACAGAGTTCATGGTAGGTAGCCACCTATATGTTGGTGTGAGAACTATTTTACACAGAAATTTTGAAGGTCTCTGTAAATTTCTGCGAAATAGGCATGTGGTCTCAGGTGAAAGAGCACGTCCTGTTTCGCAAAATGAGCCCCTTACACAGATTTGCGAAACGGACGACCCGACCAAAATGCGAAACGGACCGAAATTCGGTCCGTTTCACTTTAACATTGCAACGTGATACACACCAATTCGTCTTGTTTCCCGACGAAGCCGCATCCACACACACACACACACACACACACACACACACACACACACACACACACACACACACACACACATATACAGCTACGTCGGGAAACTAACGACGAATCGCGATTTCTTCTCCAACTCGCGAAATGTACGCCAAAAATCTAACTTCGTTATTAGGGACTTTTCAGACATAAGTTGTATATGAAAATCTCGGTAGATTTTTTTTACATTCAATTCCGAAAGCGAAAATATAGAAAAGACAACAGATTGAGAGAAATTTAACAAAGCATGAACACTGCGAAACGGAATATTTTGTTTACATAATTTGCATATTTTACACAATTTTTTGATATCTGCAACTATAAGTTTGCTGTGAAACGAGACTGTGTAAAAAATGTAAACAAACCGATTTTGTTTATAAACAAAGGCCACGTGCTTTCTGTAAAAGAGTATTAGGGAAACACTAAATAAAAGCCAAACAAGCGTAGAGTTTGTTTTCTTTTATTTACACCATAACCCCCCTGTAATATTTATTTTCTTTCATTTCTATACATAAACTATTTAACATAAATTGAAGACTTACAAAATATTGAAGAGCAGTACAAAAGATATTCAAAAAGATGAATGTTGAAAAACATAGATTTATACTATACAGATGAAATTTTTAAAAACAAAATACAGATTTATACAGATGAATACAAAACTCTTTTAAAATAAAAATAAAATACAGAAAAAATAATAAAACAAAATCCCATACTGATATAACCGTGATGTGTAAATAACCAACTCTACCTCATTTTCAAGCTCAGTGTTATGTGCACTAGTTAAAATTTAATAATAGACCGAAAAAAACGTGAGACAATGAAATATAAACCACATAAAAGCTTCCTAAAGAAAACAAAATACACAGCTGAAACATTCAAACTAACATGCGAAATGTACGTACACAACCATGCACAAAATTTGCAACACAACTTGGGTGTACTACCCCATCTCGTGAGGTTCATAAATTTAAAGTCGGTGACTTCGTATGAGAAAAATGAACTGAAAATAACACAATTAAAACTTTCAAACTGACATGCGAAATGTACGTACAAAACCATGCGAAATGTGCGAACACCAAAATTTTTTAATCACGGAAACATCGGCAAATTTCCAAGTTCTGAGACCCTGTCACGTTTGCGAGTACGCCCTTCTCGCGACGTTCTTAAATTTAAAGTCGGTTACTTCGTATAAGAACAGTGAACTGCAAATAACAGGTAAAACTTTCGAACTGACAAGCGAAATGCACGTTTATACACAATCATGCGAAATGAACGTATAACAACCATGTATGTGACACGGTCTCAAACTTTTGAAAATTTTGCCGATATTTCTGTAAATAAGCACATTTTGGTGTTGGCACATTTTGCATGGTTGTGTACGTACTAAAGTCGGTGACTTCGTATAAGAAAAGCGAACTGCAAATAACACAATTAAAACTTTCAAACTGACATGCGAAATGTACGTACACAACCATGCGAAATGTGCCAACACCAAAATTTTCTTAATCACGGCAACATCGACAAAATTTCCAAGTTTTGAGGCTCTGTCACATACCTTTTGCTCGTACTACCCAATCTCGCAACGTTCATAAACTTTGAAATTGGTCACTCCGAACAGTGAACTTTCGAACTGACAAGCGAAATGTACGCTCATACACAACCATGCAAAATGTAGTGCAACCACGCGAAATCTACGACGCAAGTATTTGTTTTTTAAATACATCGGCAAACTTGACAGCTTTTGTGACCCTGTCACATGAAACTTGCCCGTACTACCCATCATCGCCACTTTCATAAATTTACAGTCAGTCACTTTATACGAGAAAAATCAAATGCAAATAACACACTGAAACTTGATACGCGAACGCACACAACCATGCGAAATGTACGAACCCAAACACTTCTTAATACCGCGGCAAATTTGGCAGGTTTTGAGACCCCGTTACATGAAAATTGCCCGTACTACCCAGCCCCGTGACGTTCATAAATTAAAAGTCGGTCACTTCGTATAAGAACAGGGAACTGATGGAAAAACTGTTACAAAGAAAACTCATCGCACTTGTGTAAACCAAAACAGAATCCCACAAACATGACATCACAGCGAAATGTCCCCAAAACAGTTTCTTTTTTTAAACGGATCTGAAGCTTCATCCGCCTTTTTATTTTTCTTGTAAAAATTTGAAAGGTATGCCCGCAACTGAACTTTTCTCCCTGTGTCCTAAAATATCACATGCGAAATGTACGTCCACAACCATGTATGTGACAGGGTCTCAAACTTCGAAAATTTTGCCGATGTTTCTGTGAATTAGAACATTTTGGTGTTCGCACATTTCGCATGGTTTTGAACGTACTTAATTCGGTCACTTGGTGTGAGAAAAATAGACTGCAAATAACGCAGTTAAAGCTTTCGAATTGACAAGCGAAATGTACGTACACAGCCATGCGCAATGTGCGAACACCAAAATTTTTTAATCACGGAAACATCGGCAAATTTCCAAGTTCTGAGACCCTGTCACGTTTGCGAGTACGCCCTTTTCGCGACGTTCATAAATTTAAAGTCGGTTACTTCGTATAAGAACAGTGAACTGCAAATAACAGGTAAAACTTTCGAACTGACAAACGAAATGCACGTTTATACACAATCATGCGAAATGAACGTATAACAACCATGTATGTGACACGGTCTCAAACTTTTGAAAATTTTGCCGATATTTCTGTAAATAAGCACATTTTGGTGTTGGCACATTTTGCATGGTTGTGTACGTACTAAAGTCGGTGACTTCGTATAAGAAAAGCGAACTGCAAATAACACAATTAAAACTTTCAAACTGACATGCGAAATGTACGTACACAACCATGCGAAATGTGCCAACACCAAAATTTTCTTAATCACGGCAACATCGACAAAATTTCCAAGTTTTGAGGCTCTGTCACATACCTTTTGCTCGTACTACCCAATCTCGCAACGTTCATAAACTTTGAAATTGGTCACTCCGAACAGTGAACTTTCGAACTGACAAGCGAAATGTACGCTCATACACAACCATGCAAAATGTAGTGCAACCACGCGAAATCTACGACGCAAGTATTTGTTTTTTAAATACATCGGCAAACTTGACAGCTTTTGTGACCCTGTCACATGAAACTTGCCCGTACTACCCATCATCGCCACTTTCATAAATTTACAGTCAGTCACCTTATACGAGAAAAATCAAATGCAAATAACACACTGAAACTTGATACGCGAACGCACACAACCATGCGAAATGTACGAACCCAAACACTTCTTAATACCGCGGCAAATTTGGCAGGTTTTGAGACCCCGTTACATGAAAATTGCCCGTACTACCCAGCCCCGTGACGTTCATAAATTAAAAGTCGGTCACTTCGTATAAGAACAGGGAACTGATGGAAAAACTGTTACAAAGAAAACTCATCGCACTTGTGTAAACCAAAACAGAATCCCACAAACATGACATCACAGCGAAATGTCCCCAAAACAGTTTCTTTTTTTAAACGGATCTGAAGCTTCATCCGCCTTTTTATTTTTCTTGTAAAAATTTGAAAGGTATGCCCGCAACTGAACTTTTCTCCCTGTGTCCTAAAATATCACATGCGAAATGTACGTCCACAACCATGTATGTGACAGGGTCTCAAACTTCGAAAATTTTGCCGATGTTTCTGTGAATTAGAACATTTTGGTGTTCGCACATTTCGCATGGTTTTGAACGTACTTAATTCGGTCACTTGGTGTGAGAAAAATAGACTGCAAATAACGCAGTCAAAGCTTTCGAATTGACAAGCGAAATGTACGTACACAGCCATGCGCAATGTGCGAACACCAAAATTTTTTAATCACGGAAACATCGGCAAATTTCTAAGTTCTGAGACCCTGTCACGTTTGCGAGTACGCCCTTTTCGCGACGTTCATAAATTTAAAGTCGGTTACTTCGTATAAGAACAGTGAACTGCAAACAACAGGTAAAACTTTCGAACTGACAAACGAAATGCACGTTTATACACAATCATGCGAAATGAACGTATAACAACCATGTATGTGACACGGTCTCAAACTTTTGAAAATTTTGCCGATATTTCTGTAAATAAGCACATTTTGGTGTTGGCACATTTTGTATGGTTGTGTACGTACTAAAGTCGGTGACTTCGTATAAGAAAAGCGAACTGCAAATAACACAATTAAAACTTTCAAACTGACATGCGAAATGTACGTACACAACCATGCGAAATGTGCCAACACCAAAATTTTCTTAATCACGGCAACATCGACAAAATTTCCAAGTTTTGAGGCTCTGTCACATACCTTTTGCTCGTACTACCCAATCTCGCAACGTTCATAAACTTTGAAATTGGTCACTCCGAACAGTGAACTTTCGAACTGACAAGCGAAATGTACGCTCATACACAACCATGCGAAATGTAGTGCAACCACGCGAAATCTACGACGCAAGTATTTGTTTTTTAAATACATCGGCAAACTTGACAGCTTTTGTGACCCTGTCACATGAAACTTGCCCGTACTACCCATCATCGCCACTTTCATAAATTTACAGTCAGTCACCTTATACGAGAAAAATCAAATGCAAATAACACACTGAAACTTGATACGCGAACGCACACAACCATGCGAAATGTACGAACTCAAACACTTCTTCTTCCCTTTTCACTGGTCTCTCACAAAGCTCTTTTGACGTGGTATCAACGCCTGTAATGACGCAATCGCTGTCCGAGCTACGTTCTTCGGATTGCGCCACCCCCTCCCCAACGGTGACCGTAACTTCTGTGTCACGGCTTCCGATTGCAGCAACGGGGACATATTTCTAAAAAAGTACAACACTGGTATTACAAACGCTAAATCACTGTGAATTCGTACGACAGAGACATTGACAACTTCACATCAAGTCAAAATAGCAACTACCTTTGATGAGAACATAAAGCGCCCAGGAATAACCTTCACATTTCAAAGCTGAACTGTACAAAACTCTTACAATCTTAGCAGTGGGCACCGATAAGCAGTCCGTTTCGCCGACAACCACAACGCACGAAAAGTTTTTTGAATTCTTTAAAACGTCAGCACCTGGTTGGCTTGACCAAATCTGCATTAGCGCTACATATATCACGATACTCCTCCCGACACATCTCAGCAATAATTCTTACCCTTTATAAATGCAAAAGCATCACTTACCCAGCAACTTCTCAGAAGATGCCCCTTCAACAGCCGATTCCGCATTCGCTGAGAGTTTTGTGTCTTTTTCGCCCTGCGATGAATGTGTGTGTGCAGCCCCCTCATCCCTTTTCACTGGTCTCTCACAAAGCTCTTTTGACGTGGTATCGGCGCCCGTAATGACGCAATCGCTGTCCGAACTACGTTCTTCGGTTTGCGCCACCCCCTCCCCAACGGTGACCGTAACTTCTGTGTCATGGCTTTCGATCGCTGCAACGGGGATATTGTATGAAAATGTAAACCATTTAATCTGTGCAAGCGAAATGAACAGATGTTTTTAAAATTAATTTAAACTCTGTGGTTAATTTTCTTCTAGTGCCAATGTTTCATTGTAATGTAACAGCCGAGTCATAAACTATAACGTCCTTATTTCATCCTTGAACAATTTAAAGCTTAGCCGCACAGGACATGCACGTTCAAAATTGTGACAACAGTCCGTTTCGCTTCAGTCTTACAAGTTCCGGTTCAGTAAAATAACGAAACTGCCCTTCGGATCACACTCACACAAACAAAAAAAAAATGTCGAATGAAACGAGAAATACGCGTCAAGCAAAATATATGTTGTATATTCGTCCACTTGTAATTACCTGAAATCGGCGCAGGGATATTTTCCGCTGCTTTCTTAATCTGTCTACAGGCTTGGTTAACATCCGAACTGTCATAATTATCTTCAACCGGTCCCCTAACAATTTCACCCACAAAATGGGTCAATTGGCTCTGATCCCTGCCGCACACCCTCTTTGCGGCTTCTGCCCAGGCCTTGATGTAACCCTTAACGGGGTTTTTACACACCTCGTCTGCAGAAAAAAATGACGGAATGCTGAATCATTCCATATTTCACTCCATACAAGTTTATACGCACATAAATCATTCCCAAAAACCATGTGAAAACACACTGTGCGTAAAGGAAAACGATACCTTCTTATCATTCCAAGGCGTGAGCACAAAAATTACACGTACACAATGGTCATTTCAATTTCCCTTCCACGCAAGTTACAGACAGAACAGATACCGAAGAGAAAATCTAAAATAAATAGGCGGTATACGAATAAGTAAAATCTCGCATCTACAGTCCGTTTAGCAATGAGAGCGTGCAACTGGCAATAGAGGGATTCAGCACTTCATCTAAGATACTGAAAAAGACTAGTTCTTTTGGGTCTGATGCTTCCGGCTAGATAATCGAACCTGCAAACTTATGAAGCATTATCAGGCAAAACTCGCAAACGGAGATTAGCAAACCATAAAACGGCAAAACAGACATTTAACCCAATCACAGGGAATGAAAAAAATCGGTCATTTCTTAATAACATATTACCAATTCCTCTTTCTCCGGACTAAAAATGAAAGAATTTTTTTAAATCATGCATCACTCTCAGCTGCTGTAAGGACGTCACTTCTGTCCTTGTCAAGTTTTTATTTCAGTTATTACAGGAGCACAAAAAATGCTACAATACACTGGTCTTTCAACTCTACAAAAGTATAATTTCTGCGAATAGGACGTCATCATTCCACAAGAACATGCAAAAACAAAAGGGAATCTAAATCAACCTGGTTTTACAGGACGTCCACGACCTGGAAAGGAAAGAAATAGAAAAATGTTTAAGAACTTACGCAAAGTCAAAACCGCAAAATAAGACTTCTATACTTCCGTCAGGGTCCCGGCCTTCCACACGTACACGCCACCACTTCCTTCTATACTCAACGTGAAGCACAACGTCACCTGTTCTGTAGCGCTGCAGATCAACGACCTGTTCTAGGACCTTGGTCTTTTTAATCCGTCCTTTTTTCCGCGGCATCTGTGAAAGCAATAAGAGAAATATCATTAGCTGAATATATTGGGAATTTGACATAACGACAACACAATCCATAAATCTTAGCGAAACTAACCGACAAGTGACCGAATACATTTTGTGTAGCATTGTGATTTTCTATCTTTTTTTACTGCTGTGGCCATATCGGGGCACCCTGCCACATTATTCTGATATGAAGCATTCAAAATCTCTCTAACCGTTGTATGTGGAGTCCCTCACGGAGTAACAAGGAGGAATCCCAATCTTAGGTATGACCCGACAGCATAAGCTATAACTGCGCGAAATTGACCGATTTTTTTTTACATTCTAAGATACCATCCATGCCGCTTTTTTTTTCTATCATTTACATCCTAATCCCACCTGAATTCAGCCGAAACGCAAAAAAATTCCGCAAAAATCTAAGTGCGAATTGGCTTCTTCTTTTAAGCGTTCAAGGTGGAGGGGAGGGGGGGGGTTTCAAAGCATCCGGACTGCGTTCAGGGCAGAGGTTTAAAATTGGCAAAAGTCTGTGCACGTATTAACAGGGATGGAAATTGGCGGGGGTCCGAGACCCTCCTTTTTGGCTACCCAGAGTCCGACTGAGCCGCAAAAAATCAGGTCTTCTTGCGCCCTATTTTATCTTAACACGGTTCGGATCCTGCCTAAATAGCTTTGGACCCTCCTTTTTCAAAGACACGGGTCCCAAGGACCCGGGCCTAAAAAAGTTAGTTTCCAGCAGTGGCTACTTACAAAAAATTGTACACCAAGAAATCCATGAACAGACAACATCGACAGCATTTTCAAGCGAAACTGAGCAACAATTTTCTGAGCGAACATTTCTCGACATTTAAATCCGTAAAATGACAAGGCATGCTAGCTCAAAAAAAATGCCGCCCTGACAATTAAGCCTGTATTTTTACAGCAGCATCTTACACATTCTTAAAAAAAAATGTCACAAATCACACCAAATACGCTAAACAAACATTTTCCCGTGATTCACAAAATAACCGCGCTTTTAACATGTGTGTATTTACCTTTCAGGCATATCCTCATTAACTTTTTATCCACTTTTAAGTTTTTCAAAAATTATCCACATGTAACCTGGACGCTTTCTGCATTGAAGTGATGCTACCAAGAACAAAGCCGCGCGCATACACCTCGTGACAGGTTAATTTGCATATACTGAGTCAAAAAAAAAAAAACATTCAAGTTCATGTACACAGTGTAGTGTTTCGCAGATAATTTCATTCCAAACCTTACCATATTTTTTTTATAAACTAACACAAGCTAAAAAATATCGCCAAACAAGCATTTTAATGGCAGAAAACCTTTACAAAATGACGGATTATTTCGCGCGTAAACAGTGACAAGGCAAGTCAATCATAAAAGTAGTGCTCACACAACAGCGCACAATAATATACAGTCAGCCTGTCATGAGCGTGGGAATCTCGAGCTTTTAGCCCGTTCACAGATCAAAGCAAATCTACTGTGACTTAGAGCTTCTGATACGTGTTTGAACTGGCTATTCCGCAGTGAAGGGGGGCGGGGGTGTGGATGGAGAGGGGGAGGATCTGGGAAGCATATATGGGAAGAAAAATATGACAGTTTTCGCGTGTAAATAGTAACAAGACAAGTCAATCATAAAAGTAGTGCTCACACAATTAAAACAGCGCACAATAATATAGTCAGCCTGTCATGAGCGTGGGAATCTCGAGCTTTTAGCCCGTTCACAGATCAAAGCAAATCTACTGTGACTTAGAGCTTCTGATACGTGTTTGCACTGGCTATTCCGCAGTGAAGGGGGCGGGGTGTGGATGGAGAGGGGGGGATCTGGGAAGCATATATGGGAAGATAAATATGACAGTTTTCGCGTGTAAATAGTAACAAGGCAAGCCAACCATAAAAGTAGTGCTCAAACAAATAAAACAGCGCACAATAATACACAATCACACATATACAGGTATGTCGGGAAACAAACGAGGAATCGCGATTTCTTGTCCAACTCGCGAAATGTACGCCAAAAATCTGACTTCGTTATTAGGGACTTTTCAGACATAAGTTGTATATGAAAATCTCGGTAGATTTTTTTTACATTCAATTCCGAAAGCGAAAATATATAAAAGACAAGCCTATCACATGTGTGTGAGAATCTCTCGCTTTAGCCCGCTGACAGATGCAAGCAAATCAACTGCGAATAGCCGTTTCGGTGTGTTATCAATGTCAATTTCGCAGTTGGCGTGTACAAGAGAGGAGGAGGAAGGGTGAGGTGGATCTGGCCGGCAAAATTTCTTTTCACTTCCAGACTTTACCAGTGCATTTCGCTTTTTGGGGAAAGGGTGGGGTTTACCCCGAATGCCCCCAACCCCGTTGTTGCACCAATTTAACAGTACAAATACTACAATTTTTGGCTCGAAAAAAAAAAGCCGTTTTGATGTGCCAAAACGTTAAGCCAGCGTGAAACGAATCGATTTCTCTCTCTCTCTCTCTCTCTCTTTTTTTTTTTTTTTTTAACATAAAAAAGCATACTCAAGATTAAGGACAGTGAGATAGTGAAATTCAGTTAAAGCGATATTTTTTTTTAAAAAGGGAGGGGGAGGTTTGCACGTCATTGTCTCCCACTAGCTACACTAATAGAGCAATATATTTTTGAAGGATTGCGTCCTGCAGTGAATAAAATAAGCCCATTTTAATGCGCAATTTCGCAGTGTTTGTGTATTAAGAGGGGGGAGGGAGTTCTCGTGTGCAAATATCTTACGCTTAACGGTGTTAAACATTTTTTTTATGACTAATAGGCTTTATCATTGCATTCTGCTCTTGGGACGGGGAGGGGAGGGGAGGGGGGGGGTGGGCGGAGGGAGGAGTGGGGAAGGTCGCGCACCCTCCCTATTTGCGCTAATACAAAAATGCACTTTTGAAGTATTAGTTTCAGTCAAAGTGAAATAAGTCGAATTTAAAAAAAAAAAAAGACAGCACAATTAAGATTAAGGTCACCAAGCAGTAAAAAACGAAACCCAGTTTAAGCGATATTGACGGAAAGACTTAGTGTATATTAGACTTGTACGCACATGACACACGCTTGTACACCCCAGAAACATATAAAATGGCATCACTCAAGAACCTGCCTCTACACAGCGTAACCAAGCGAATTTGGGAGAATTTGGTGGCCACAGCACACTCAAGTTTAAGGGCATCAAATAATGAGAAACAAGTATTTGTGAAACACAAGCGGGCCCCAACCGCCCCCCCCCCAAAAAAAAAAATCATAGGGGTATAAAGCGATGACGGACAGACGGACGGACACCCCAAACCTATAGGCCCCAATCCGAAGGGTTGGGGCATAATGAAAGCCAATTTCAGCGATATCCACAGAAAGAGTGGGTGTAAATAAAACATATGCAGACATGAAACACGCTTGCACACGCCAAGAAAAAAGTTTAAAATGAATGGTACTGAGAGTTTACAGTAACTGCACCTCACACGCGGCACGCATACATGTCGCTTGGGAAAGTTACATGAACAGACATGAAACTCAGAAAATGCAACATTTTTTCCGAGAAAAACGGACGAGGGGAGGAAGAGTTGCCCGTCATTGTATCCTCCTAGCTACACCAATGGAGCAAAACATTTTTGAAGGATTGCGTCCGTCAGTCAATAAAACAGACCGTTTTTAGTACGTTTATCAACTACCAATTTCGCAGTTGGCGTGCGCAAGAGAAGAGGGGAGGGGGGGAGGAGGCTCTGGTGAGAAAAATGTCTAGGTTTAACGGTGTTAATATACATTTTTTTCACTTCTAGACTTTACCAGTGCATTTCGCTTTTTGGGGAAAGGGTGGAGGGGTTTACCCCGAATGAACCCCAACCCCCTCCCACCCCGTTGTTGTGCCAATTTAACAGTACAAATACTGCAATTTTTGGCTCGAAAAAACAAGCCGTTTTGGTGTGTCAAAACGCAAAGTCAATGTGAAACGAATCGCCTTCTCTCTGTCTCCCCCTCTCTCTCTGCTTTTTTTAAAATAAAGCACACTCGAGATAAAGGACAGTGAGATAGTTAAACTAAGTTAAAGCGATATTAACAGATAGACTGGGGTAAATTTGACTTGAAACACAAGAATCAGGTTTGTAAACCCCCCACAGGAAGATACAAATGGCACAGAGTAATAACTGCATCTACTGGGCGAATCAAGTCGAATTTGAGAAAATGTTGCGAATACAGCACACTCAAGTTAACGCCAACAAGTAGTGAGATATGAAACTCAGTTAATGCGATATTTTTTATAAAGCTAGGGGGAGGGTTGCACGTCATTGTCCCCCACTAGCTATACTAATGGAGCAATATATTTTTGAAGTCCTGCAATGAGCAAAATAAACCGATTTTAATGCGTTTATCAACTATCAATTTCGCACTGGTTGTGTATTAGAGAGGGGGGGGGGGTTCGCCTGCAAAAATTTTAAGTTTAACGGTGTTAACATTACAGGAGGAGGGGGGGGGGAGTGGGGGTGGTGCAACCCTCTACTTGCGCTAATGCAACAATGCACTTTTGAAGTATTAGATTCAGTCGAAGTGAAATAAGCCGAATTTGAAAAAAAGACAGCACAATTAAGATTAAGGTCACCAAGCAGTGAGAAACGAGACTCAGTTTAAGTGATATTGACGGAAAGACTGCGTGTATGTTAGACATGTACGCACATGACACACGCTTGTACACCCCAAAAATATAAATGGCACCACACGAGAACCTGCCTCTACACAGTGAAACCAGGCGAATTTGGAAGAATTTGGTGAACACAACACTCAAGTTTAAGGGCATCAAGTAATGAGAGATTAAGTCAATTTCAGCGATAACTACAGAAAAATTGAGTGTAAATAAGACATGTACGGACACGTAACACGCCTGTTCGCACAATAAAAAGTTATAAAGTGCACTGAGTTTACAGTGACTGCAATTCACACACAACACGCATACATGTGTCTTGCGAAACAGACCGGCTTATATAAAGAAACCGAGAATAATATGTCAAACAAATGACTTGGTTTAAAAAAAAACAAGAATGTACGAAGATAAACAAACTCTAACGATTGCTTAATAAAATATGTGACACTTTGCTTCAGTTAAGCAAAAATATGTACTTAAAAAAACGAAGTGGAAACTTTCTGATATTATCGTCCACTAACAAAAGGGGTGTTGCCTTGTTTACCCTCAACTTTAACTTTGATTTTTGAGATTTATAGGCTACAAACAAAACAATAAATAACTTTAAAACGTATTTGTGATATTATTCTTTTTGTTTTAAATACAATTATTTGGATAGGCCACCCCAAAATCTACTAAAATGTCGGCCAAAAAGTAGACAACCACCCGGGGCCGGGTCCATTCGAACACGTGGTCGCGCTCCCCTGACACATGTGCTAGCACCTGATTGGCTGAAATGTGATATAAAAATAGATTTCACACAGATCGAAAGATGTGTACGCCTTCTGATTGGCTCTCGTTCCACGTGCTTTTCTCACACAGAGTTCATGGTGGGTAGCCACCTATATGTTGGTGTGAGAACTATTTTACACAGCAAATTTGATGGTCTCTGTTAATTTCTGCGAAATAGGCATGTGGTCTCAGGTGAAAGAGCACGTCCTGTTTCGCAAAATGAACCCCTAACACAGATTTGCGAAACGGACGACCCGACCAAAATGCGAAACGGACCGAAATTCGGTCCGTTTCACTTTAACATTGCAACGTGATACACACCAATTCGTCTTGTTTCCCGACGAAGCCGCATCCACACACACACACACACACACACACACACACACACACACACACACACACACTCACACACACACACACACACACACACACACACACACACACACACACACACACACACATATACAGGTATGTCGGGAAACAAACGACGAATCGCGATTTCTTCTCCAACTCGCGAAATGTACGCCAAAAATCTAACTTCGTTATTAGGGACTTTTCAGACATAAGTTGTATATGAAAATCTCGGTAGATTTTTTTTACATTCAATTCCGAAAGCGAAAATATATAAAAGACAACAGATTAAGAGAAATTTAACAAAGCATGAACCCTGCGAAACAGAATATTTTGTTTACATAATTTGCATATTTTACACCATTTTTTGATATCTGCAACTATAAGTTTGATGTGAATCGAGACTGTGTAAAAAATGTAAACAAACCGATTTTGTTTATAAACAAAGGCCACGTGCTTTCTGTAAAAGAGTATTAGGGAAACACTAAATAAAAGCCAAACAAGCGTAGAGTTTGTTTTCTTTTATTTACACCTTTTATTTTATTTATTACATAATCCCAATGTAATATTTATTTTCTTTCATTTCTATACATAAACTATTTAACATTAATTGAAGATTTACAAAATATTGAAGAGCAGCACAAAAGATATTAAAACAGATGAATGTTTAAAAACATAGATTTATATTATACAGATGAATTGTTTAAAAACAAAATACAGATTTATACAGATGAATGTTTAAAACCAAAACTCTTTTAAAATATAACCAAAATACAGGAAAAATAATACAACAAAATCCTTCACTGATATAACCGTCTTGTGTAAATAACCAACTCTATCTGATTTTCAAGCTCAGTGTTATGTACACTACTTAAAATTTAATGATAGGCCGAAAAAAACGTGAGGCAATGAGATATAAACCACATAAAAGCTTCCTAAAGAAAACAAAATACACAGCAGAAACTTTCAAACTAACTTGCGAAATGTACGTACACAACCATGCACAAAATTTGCAAGTTTAGAGACCATGCAACACAACTTGGGTGTACTACCCCTCTCGTGACGTTCATAAAGTTAATGTCGGTGACTTCGTATGAGAAAAATTAACTGAAAATAACACAATTAAAACTTTCAAACTGACATGCGAAATGTACGTACAAAATCATGCGAAATGTGCGAACACCAAAATTTTTTAATCACGGAAACATCGGCAAATTTTCCAAGTTTTGAGACAATGTCACGTTTGCGCGTACGCCCTTCTCGCGACGTTCATAAATTTAAAGTCGGTCACTTCGTATAAGAACAGTGAACTGCAAATAACAGGTAAAACTGACAAGCGAAATGCACGTTTATACACAATCATGCGAAATGAACGTATAACAACCATGCATGTGACACGGTCTCAAACTTTTGACAATTTTGCCGATGTTTCTGTAAATAAGCACATTTTGGTGTTCGCACATTTTGCATGGTTGTGTACGTACTAAAGTAGGTGACTTAGTATGAGAAAAGTGAACTGCAAATAACACAATTAAAACTTTCAAACTGACATGCGAAATGTACGCACACAACCATGCGAAATGTGCGAACACCGAAATTTTCTTAATCACGGCAATATCGGCAAAATTTCCAAGTTTTGAGGCTCTGTCACATACCTTTTGCTCGTACTACCCAATCTCGTAACGTTCATAAACTTTGAAATTGGTCACTCCGAACAGAGAACTTTCGAACTGACAAACGAAATGTACGCTCATACACAACCATGCGAAATGTAATGCAACCACGCGAAATCTACGACGCAAGTATTTATTTTTTTTAAATACATAGGCAAACTTGGCAGCTTTTGTCACCTGTCACATGAAACTTATCCGTACTACCCATCACCGCCACTTTCATAAATTTACAGACTGTCACTTTATACAAGAAAAATCAAATGCAAATAACACACTGAAACTTGATACGCGAACGCACATAACCATGCGAAATGTACGAAACAAAAACACTTCTTAATACCTCGGCAAATTTGGCAGGTTTTGAGACCCCGTTACATGAAAATTGCCCGTACTACCCAGAACCGTGACGTTCATAAATTAAAAGTCGGTCACTTCGTATAAGAACAGTGAACTGCATGGAAAAAATGATACAAAAAAAAAAAAAAATTCCCCACACTTGTGTAAACCAAAACAGAATCCCACGAACATGACATCACCGCGAAATGTCCCCAAAACAGTTTATTTTTTTAACGGATTTGAAGCTTCATCCGCCTTTTTATTTTTCTTGTGAAAATTTGAAAGGTATGCCCGCAACTGAACTTTGTCCCTGTGTCCTAAAATATCACATGCTAAATGTACGTCCAAAACCATGTATGTAACAGGGTTTCAAACTTCAAAAATTTTGCCGATGCTTCTATGAATTAGAACATTTTGGTGTTCGCACATTTCGCATGGTTTTGTACGTACTTAATTCGGCCACTTGGTGTGAGAAAAATGGACTGCAAATAATGCAGCTAAAGCTTTCGAATTGACAAGCGAAATTTACGTACACAATTATGCGAAATGTGCGAACACCAAAATGTTCTTACTCACAGAAACATCAGCAAAATGTGCAAGTTCTGAGACCCTGCCACATATCATTTTCTCGTACTACATCGTCTCGCAACGCTCATAAATTTAAAGTCGGCCACTTCTTATAGGAGCAGTGAAATGCAAATAACACAGCTAATACTTTCGAACTGACAAGCGAAATGCACGCACACATCTACAACCATGCGAAATGTAGTGCAACCACGCGAAATCTACGACGCAAGTATTTATTTTTTAAATACATCGGCAAAATTGGCAGCTTTTGTGACCCTGTCACATGAAACTTATCCGTACTATCCATCACCGCCACTTTCACAAATTTACAGTCTGTCACTTTATACAAGAAAAATCAAATGCAAATAACACACTGAAACCTGATACGCGAACGCACATAACCATGCGAAATGTACGAACCAAAACACTTCTTAATACCTCGGCAAATTTGGCAGGTTTTGAGACCCCGTTACATGAAAATTGCCCGTACTACCCAGACCCGTGACGTTCATAAATTAGAAGTCGGTCACTTCGATTAAGAACAGTGAACTGCATGGAAAAAAAACTGATACAAAAAAAAAAACTCCTCCCACTTGTGTAAACCAAAACAGAATCCCACAAAAATGACATCACAGCGAAATGTCCCCAAAACAGTTTATTTTTTTTTTAAATGGATCTGAAGCTTCATCCGCCTTTTTATTTTTCTTGTAAAATTTTGAAAGGTATGCCCGCAACTGAACTTTGTTCCTGTGTCCTAAAATATCACATGCGAAATGTACGTCCACAACCATGTATGTAACAGGGTCTCAAACTTCGAAAATTTTGCCGATGTTTCTGTGAATTAGAACATTTTGGTGTTCGCACATTTCGCATGGTTTTGTACGTATCAAAGTCACACTTGGTGTGAGAAAAGTTGCCTGCAATTAACACAGTTAAAGCTTTCGAATTGACATGCCAAATGTACGTACACAACCATGCGAAATGTGCGAACACCAAAATGTTCTTACTCACAGAAACATCAGCAAAATTTGTAAAGTTTTGAGACCCTGCCACATATCATTTTCTCGTACTACATCATCTCGCAACGCTCATAAATTTAAAGTCGGCCACTTCTTATAGGAGCAGTGAACTGCAAATAACACAGCTAATGCTTTCGAACTGACAAGCGAAATGTACGCACACATCTACAACCATGCGAAATGCAGTGCAACCACGCGAAATCTACGACGCAAGTATTTCTTTTTTAAATACATCGGCAAACTTTGCACCTTTTGTGACCCTGTCACATGAAACTTATCCGTACTATCCATCAACGCCACTTTCATAAATTTACAGTTTGTCACTGTAAACGAGAAAAATCAAATACAAATAACACTCTGAAACCTGATACGCGACCGCACATAACCATGCGAAATGTACGAACCAAAACACTTCTTAATACCTCGGCAAATTTGGCAGGTTTTGAGACCCCGTTATATGAAAATTGCCCGTACTACCCAGACCCGTGACGTTCATAAATATGAAGTCGGTCACTTCGTATAAGAACAGTGAACTGCATGGAAAAACTGATACAAAAAAAACTCCCCCCACTTGTGTAAACCAAAACGGAATACCACAAACATGACATCACAGCGAAATGGTCCCGAAATAGCGTCTTTTTTTTAAACGGATCTGAAGCTTCATGTTACCATGAAAACACTGACATTACTAACACCATGGAAGACATCACGTTTCACCGCCAGAAAATGCAACGACAGAAACATAAGCATAAAAAACATGTTATACAATGAATAGCAACGAAGGAAGTGTATATTTATCCTTTCTACTTCGCTACCGTGCGCTTTGCGTCTTCAACATTTTTCCCTTCCCACTCGAGTTACACAGTTAGTCCCACACACGAACCCCGTGCCAAGGTAAGACTTGAACGTCACCGCACAGCCCCCCTCCCTTACTTTCATTTCTAACAAGTACGCTTTCTGACAGCGAAACTAAAAACAAATTAAAACAAATACTCGCTGGGTCAAACAGCATGATTTCATAAAGACAGGTGTCCTGACTTAATACTGGAAAACGAAAAAACCTGCCCCGTAATTTTTGAAAGCTCTTGATAAATCGACAATCCCCTACCACCAATCCCACCCACCCACCCCCAATATTAAATGAGTATGTTTGTCAATACACCTTTTCCTGTCTACCTAGCAAGTGCTTTGTTTAAACCAACCGCACGAGTTTAAGTAATAACGCCACAACCGATGGCCCCCGATGCCGACTTACAACACTACGTCCAGTGTTACCATGAAAACACTGACATTACTAACACCATGGAAGACATCACGTTTCACCGCCAGAAAATGCAACGACAGAAACATAAGCATAAAAAACATGTTATACAATGAATAGCAACGAAGGAAGTGTATATTTATCCTTTCTACTCCGCTACCGTGCGCTTTGCGTCTTCAACATTTTTCCCTTCCCACTCGAGTTACACAGTTAGTCCCACACACGAACCCCGTGCCAAGGTAAGACTTGAACGTCACAGCACAGCCCCCCTCCCTTACAAATTAAAATAAATTTTGCCGATGTTTGTGAATTAGAACATTTTGGTGTTCGCACATTTCGCATGGTTTTGTACGTATCAAAGTCACACTTGGTGTGAGAAAAGTTGCCTGCAATTAACACAGTTAAAGCTTTCGAATTGACATGCCAAATGTACGTACACAACCATGCGAAATGTGCGAACACCAAAATGTTCTTACTCACAGAAACATCAGCAAAATTTGCAAGTTTTGAGACTCTGTCACATATTATTTACTCGTACTACCCAATCTCACAACGTTCATAAACTTTGAAATTGGTCACTCCGAACAGAGAACTTTCGAACTGACAGTTAAAAAGAAAACTCCCCGCACTTGTGTAAACCAAAACAGAATACCACAAACATGATATCACAGCGAAATGTCCCCAAAATATTTTCTTATTTTTTAAACGGATCTGAAGCTTCTTCCGCCTTTCTATTTCTCTTGTACAAATTTGAAAGGTATGCCCGCAACTGAACTTTGTTCCTGTGTCCTAAAATATCACTTTCCTCTGAAAGGCAGGACTTGATTTCTTTCATCGTTGGCGGCTTGTATCGGTCAATGTGGCCTTGGAAATGTTTATGCACCGCCTCTTTTTCCTCTGTTGTCCACGGCCTACTCGAACCTGTAAAATAATTTGCACAAGTGTAAAACATGTGTATCTAGCAAAATAAATTTGTGAGTTTACATTAAGTGTCGAGCATTGCAAAAGATAAGGCGAGATTATAAAATGTAAGTGCAATGAACTGTCAATTCTTGCGAAAGCACACGTTACATTCAATATAGTTTTCGCAACGCTATTAACAGAACCACGCGAAATGTACCACCTAAAATTTATGTGAACCGAATGCTTTCTGTTAAATCCTACCTTTAGTTTTCTTGGGACTCTCTGACCTGCGGCTGTGACCGGATTTCTTCCGTTTCTTTTTCATAAGTGATGATACTGAGGTGACAGGCAAAGGAATTTCATATTCCACCTCGTCTGAAAGAAAAACATAAATGAACACGTCTAAATGCAATGTTTTTGCTTATATGCAAGAGAAATTAATTATACATAGTGAAGGGTCAACAACATACAATTAAAAACAATGTTAAATATTCATCTACACTAAAATTTTCTTAGTCTCTCACTCCATGCGAAATGTGAAGTACATCTTTCTTTAATATTTTTGCTTGTATGCTTGTACCTGAACTATCGTCTGAAGCATCAGCGGTCGGTGGAGCAGGAGCGGAAGGAGCTGCTGTTTGTTGTTTTTTTGCTTTGGTACTTTTTTTCTTCTGCGCTTTCAGGAAATTGAAGATTTCTCTCACAGAACGACCCAGTAACATTTCCTCGTCTCGAACTCGATCCTCCACTTCATCTAACGTTGGAAGACTACCTCTGTGGTGTAATTCTTTCTTGAATATGGTCTTCATGAGAGCCACTTCAACTTCACTGAAGTGGGGACGAGTTGCTTGATCGCCTGTAAAAACATAAAAAAATGCCACTTTGTTATAAATAACATTGGCGGAGTTGCAGCAGTACCAAAAACCTGCGAAATTCAAAGGTCACACATTTTATTACTACTGTCTCATGTTTTGTACAGCCTTGTAAATGATAATTACATTCTGAACAATGTTTAAAAAAAAATAATAAAAAAAAAACGTTTAATGAAATAGTCATTACAAATATCACCCCTTTATCATCTTACACAACTTTACTCCTGACTGTTTACGCACAATTCAAGCGAAATCCGATTAATAGGTTTCTTACCCAGCAGTCGTTGCTCCGTCTCTCTTATGACGTCCACTTCTCCCTCTCCGTCTGATTCTTCAACATCACCTGCGAACAGCATAGACGGGTATCAAATTAACTCCCAATTACATATACACGTCATTTTCGCGCCAAACTGAACTGTGTGTTACTTCAAATCTTCTCAGCTGTAAAACATACATGGGAACGGGGTCGAAAAAAGTAGGAAAATAAACGTACTGAAACACACACATCTTAAAACATTTTTTGGGTTTTTTAACATCTCCCTGTTACAAAGTCAGCTAACTATACTTTTCAAATTTTCTTACAAATTTTGAAGTACATTTTGCACGTAAAGTGCAACATAAACCTACTTTCCGTTGGTCCACCCTGTGCAGTCACCTCGCCAATTTCCACATCCGGCAACGCTTCGTAGCCCGTTTGTTGGTATGGTTCCCTTGGCTTCCCACTGTTTATGGCAATGAGGACCTGTGCCACTTTACTCTTTTCGACAATGTCGACCGGTAATCTGTAGTAATCCCTATGAACCCTTATGTCGTGACCCATGAAATTTGCCAAAAAGTCCTGCTCTACGTGCGGCAAGTTTAACACTTGCGACATCGTTGCAAGGTGTTTTCGCATGTTTGTTGAATTAAAAATGTTCAAGTCGGTAAGGCCTGCTTCCACTGCTACTTTTTTTACCGCGACGTGCCCCTCCATCGGTGTGTTATAATTTCCGGGACGTGCAAAGACATAAACCGAGTTCTTGTGGACGTACTTTTCGCGTAGCTTCAGCAGCAGCTTGATGTTTTCGTGCATATCGTTTGTTAACAGCACCGATATTCGTCTAGAGCATTTCCCCAAGAACTCAATCCTGATCAATTTGCTTGCCAACTGCTTTTCGAATTCCTGCATTCCCGCTAGATATTCGGGATCTGGCTCTGATGAAATTTTCAGACCGTCAGTTAAATCCTTCAATAGCAACCTTTCGACCTCACCACTGCGTTTTCTGTTGAACATTATCACCTGTGCGAGGGTATACACCACGACTTCCCTATAGATGTCTTCTTTCGCCGGTTTCGTATGAAGTACCTTCATTCTGTTCGATATGTGTTGGAAAAACTTGTCAATGTCTTGAAACATTGGCAGAATTTTTCTCTTGTTAAATTTTCGTCGCTTTAGCAGGAAGTTAGCTCGTCTGGACAAACATGTGTAATAACGATCGAGCACAGAATGGAACACAGAGGCAATCTTGTTTTTCGAGTAGTCTCCATTTCGTAGGCAATGCATCTCGTATTCGGTTGCAAGGGTTCTTAGAGTTCCTCCTAATCTCATAACCGCCGATGGATGGCTGAATTCTTCTTGTGATGCTGGTCCTTCGTCCTGGGACATTTTAATAACGCTCTCCATTAGCCTGTAGTGGCCAGGGTGGACTAGGTCTTCACTGCTTACGAAAACATCGGGATATTTCTCGCGACACAGCTTAAGTAACTTTGCCAAAGCTATGACGGGTTGTGTTATCATACTTTGCGCCTTCGACATATGACCATGTTTATCGGATAAAAATTCCATCAGCTCTAGCAGCAACTTGTCGTTCTTTATGATCTCCGTCGTATGACACGGGTGCATGCGTGCCAAAGCCTTTTTAACAGATTCAGACTTGGTGTCCACTTGCATCATTTTAGCTCTTGCCTCAGGAACAAGTCGTTTTCGCGTAGTTTTTTCGGGCGTATCAATTTTCTCTCCTTTTTCCCGTCGATCTGCATTTTGCTTACATTCCCTCCTTTGATGACGTGCGAAGTTTTCTTTCGTTATCATTGCCTTGCAGTATGGACACAACAGGTACTCTTTTTCTTCAGTCGCTCTCTCCCTCTTCCTCATGGTGTTTCGGTATTTGACAATTAAGTCTTTCAACCCTTTCTTTTTGGCCTGTTTGTTGTACCAATAATCTCCCAATTTTCGAATTCTATCCCATTCCAATGCACGAAAACGCTTGTCTTTGATTTCTTTTATAACTTTTATTTCGTCTTCGTTTCGATGGACGCCTGTGCAATGTTCGGCTACACGTGCAATCAATTTGTGACAGAAGAAACAACAATGCTTTTTTTTACTGGCTGGGTCCAGTCTTGGTAGATCGAAATCACTATCCGCAGTTGCTACCGTTGAAGATTCAATTGCAGTAGCTGGTTCTGTATCCGAGGTTTCGCTTCTTAAAGCTGATGGTGTTGAAACCGTTCGTTTCGCTGACTTGCGACGTGATTTCATTGGGGTCGATGTGACGGGCGTAGATACGGATCTGTCGGTACTTGAACTAAACATCGGTCCCTCTGTTGTGTCTTTTTCTCCAACAGGCACCGATGGGTCCTCCATCTGACCGTGTTCGTCGCCTGAGATCTCGCTACTTTTCACTGATCTGCGAACCGTTGCTTTCGCCGCTTTTCCTGGAGTTGTGACAGGGGTTTCATTAGACTCACTGCTACTTGTAGTAAATGTATGTTTTTTTCCTGGTAACCTTTTCTTTTTCGCAGTGGGTACGGAGTCTGAATCACCATCATGAGCGTGGCCAGAGCTTCTGACGGACTTGGGCTGTAACTCCGACTTTGTAAGATATTTCTGTCTCCCTCTTTTGTCTTTCTCTGGCGCCGATGAGGCTTTCAATTGACTGTGTTTGCCACCTGATCTCTGGCTACTTTTCACTGCTGGTCTGCGAACTATTGCTTTTGCACCTGATCTCTGGCTACTTTTCACTGCTGGTCTGCGAACCGTTGCTTTCGCTGCCTTTCGTGGAGTTGATGTGATAGGGGCTTCATCAGACTCCTCATCACTGCTACTTGAACTAAATTTATGTTTTTTTCCTGAGAGCCTTTTCTTTTTTGGAGTGGGTACGTAGTCTGAATCATGGTCACGATCGACGGAAGAGCTTTCATCGGACTGGGGCTGTAGCCTTTTCTGTTTAGGGCGAATTCGCAGTGAGAAACTCTTTGGCTTTTCTATCTGGGCCACTGATACGGGAGAACTGTTTTCTATCTGAGCCATTGGTACGGGAGAACTTAATACCGATGAATCTGAGACGTGTTGTTCAACATTCGGTTCTAACGGAATGACCTCTCTTAGGGACACCTCGAACACCTCAGGATCACAATCTTTTCCCGCCTCTGCAATAAATATATTAACCTAAAATAGCACTGAAATTCAGACAAAGAAATCATGGCAAATGCAAAGCAAGTCATTTTTACACAAGTAGGACAAAATACTACCATACCACAGCGAATGTAACCCCCTCTCATATGTTTGCATCATGAGCTGGTTACTTCAATTTGTTAATAACATTAACTGCAAATGCTAAACCTCATATCGCACTTTGGTTAAAAAATAAACATTGTTGTGTATCAACATGTCGCAGTGAAACGAACCGAATTTAAAAAAAAAAAAAACCACAGCAGACTCCAGATTTAGGGCACCAAGTGGCGAGTGCTGAAACTGAGTTCAATCTATCTTTTTTTTTCTTTGAGAAAGGGGCGGGGTGAGGGGGGGGGGGGAGAAGGTTGCAACCCACCATAGCCCCCTAATTACACCAAGTACACATTTTTGATTCTGGTGTATCAACATATTGCAGTGAAACGAACTGAATTTTGAAAAAAAAACCACAGCAGACTCCAGATTAAGGGTACCAAGAGGTGAGCGCTGAAACTGAGTTCAATCTATTTTTTTTTCTTTGAGAAAGGGGCGGGGTGAGCGGGGGGGGGGGGGGAAGGGAAAGTTGCAACCCATCGTAGCCCCCTAATTACACCAAGTACACATTTTTGATTCCGGTGTATCAACATATTGCAGTGAAACGAACTGAATTTTGAAAAAAAAAACCACAGCAGACTCCAGATTAAGGGTACCAAGAGGTGAGCGCTGAAACTGAGTTCAATCTATTTTTTTTTCTTTGAGAAAGGGGCGGGGTGAGGGGGGGGGAGAGGGAAGGTTGCAACCCATCGTAGCCCCCTAATTACACCAAGTACACATTTTTGATTCTGGTGTATCAACATATTGCAGTGAAACGAACTGAATTTTGAAAAAAAAAACCACAGCAGACTCCAGATTAAGGGTACCAAGAGGTGAGCGCTGAAACTGAGTTCAATCTATTTTTTTTTCTTTGAGAAAGGGGCGGGGTGAGGGGGGGGGGAGAGGGAAGGTTGCAACCCATCGTAGCCCCCTAATTACACCAAGTACACATTTTTGATTCTGGTGTATCAACATATTGCAGTGAAACGAACTGAATTTTGAAAAAAAACCACAGCAGACTCCAGATTAAGGGTACCAAGAGGTGAGCGCTGAAACTGAGTTCAATCTATTTTTTTTTCTTTGAGAAAGGGGCGGGGTGAGGGGAGGAGAGGGAAGGTTGCAACCCATCATAGCTCCCTAATTACACCAAGTACACTTTCTTCATTCTGGTGTATCGACATGTTGCAGTGAAACGAACTGAATTTTGAATAATAATAAACATAGGCATCGGAGATGCAGAGCCTTCAGCCAATAACAGCTACATCACTGTGGTCCAGTTACTCTTTTGAAATACCGCCCGGATAAAAACAACATACAAGGTGCAACGGATGAAGCGGCGGACGGGTGTTTGCACATTTACACTATATATACTTTCTTCCTGTAAAGTTTCGTGAAGCTCCGATAAATAGTTTTTGAGATATCGCCCAGACAAAAAAATTTACGGACAGACGAACGGACAGACCGATAGCAATAGCTCCCTACTAACACCAATATTACGTCCTGCGATTTTGTGAAACAAGCCGTTTGGGTGTGGGGGCGGTCTCGCCAGCAATAATGTCTTCGTTTAACGGTATTAATATTTTTCTGACCACTACACTTTACCACTGCACAAATGCTCAATACCAGCGAAATGGACATCGCATAAAAACTATTTTACTTACCACCTTTTGTTTCTTCTGTCAGCGCGCAAAACCTTTCCAAGACATGGTGCTGTTGCTCTTGCATAAGGTCCTCCTCCCTTACAGCTGTTGATGGAATAGGCCGCTGCCGAGATGTTACGGGTGCACTACAGGTCGTCAAGTGCTCTAGAAATTCAGGATCAGGTTCGGCGTCATCACGCAACATCTCAGAAAATGATAAATTTGGAAAAAAGTTTTGCTCTTGTGCTGTTGTAGCTTGTGGCTGACAAAGTTCATGGCTAGTTTGCTCCTGCCCCTCCCCCTCATCACTTGCTTTGGCCAAGACATCTGCTGAAACAAAAGAAATAAAAACAAAATGCATTTCTAAATATCTTTTCCATATAAAACACACTCAACATGCGAAACGCGATATTGCTATGTTTTAGACTTGCACTTAACCTGGATGGTTTCGCTTGCTTGACGTCCTCATCAGTTTACAACCATACCGTAAAATGTATTATATTGTATTAAAGCATACAGCTAAAAAAAAAATGAAATACGTAAAACCTACCCAAAATAGCACTTGTATCTACTGTTTGCAGTGAAGACCTGGGTTCAATGTGGGAAAAAGTTATGCCTTCAGGTTTCAGTCCTTCTACCACATCCCTCACAACACATGTCGCAATTTCCTGTCCCGCAAATACCTCCGCATCTACCCCTCCAGGCCTCTGTACCATCCTGCAAACAAGTCCGGCAGCTTCTACAACAAAACAAAATGACAGACATGAGAGTTACACAAGCAAATGGTAAATGCATTTATGTGATATACGCGAAACCAGATGCACTGCACACTTTTTTTATGTTCAACTTACTTGATAACACATCTAAAATGAGAAAGAAACAAAGCCAATAAATAACTCTGAGTTACCTTGTTGATTAAAGTGCAAGGCGAAAAGCGCTGTATTTTAATTGATAACAAAGCTAAATACGACTTACCCATTGCATTTGCAAGGTAGGTATTCCCTGGTTGGACCGTGTAAGTACCTTCCGTCTTGTGGGACACCTCAAAGATCTTGACTGGTTGAGGTACAGGTTTCACCACTCCTAAAAAAGTTAAAAGGATTTTGAATTTAAGTCATATTTTAGTTTCTTTCCGAGCATTTTTCGTGGGCGCAAACACAAAATTATTTGGAACAGCGAAATGGGCTGCAGTTGCAAACCCTAAAAACAAAAATAAGCAACACACGAGGTGACCACTTTAAACACAGCTGGGCAACAGAACATCTTATGCTTCAATAGTTAAAAAAAAATACACTTACCAAGTAATTTGCCCTCAAACGACTCTGTAGCACCCAATTTCGCATCTTCAGCCAGTTTTGTGTTACTAAAATGTGTAGCTGCCCCCTCTTTCTTTGACTTGCTAGCAAACTTTTGTAAAAGGGCACCAACGCCCGTAATAACGGTATCGCTTCCCGGACTACATTCAAAAGTGTCCCTGTCTTCTGTCTCACGCCTTCCCCTTGCTGCTACGGGAACATTTTCTGAAAATGTATCACATTCTAACTACATAAGCGAAATGAGCAGCACATCAAAGCTGGACACCCTGGATTGCATTTGTTTTGCAAACTCTAAACCACTGCGGATTCGCACGACAGAGACTGACAACTTCACGTGAAATCAAAATGCCAACTACGCTTAAAGAGACCATGTAGCGGCCAGGAATAACCTTTACATTCAATCTTCAATTCAAAGCTGTACTCACAAAACTCTTTCAATCACATTCGGAAGACCTGGAGGGCCACTACTGCTGTTGCCCTACTTGAATTTTGCACGTGACATCCTGCTAAGGCAGTGCTTAAGCAATGCCTAAGCAGGATTTCACATGCAAAATCCAAATAGGATAGCAGCAGTAATTGCCCCCCCCCCCCAGGTCTTCCGTAATCACAGCAGTGATAAGCAGTCCTTTTCGCCGACAACCATAATGCAAGAAAAAAGTTTTGAATTCTTTAAAATGCCAGCACCCGATTCCCTTGACCAAATCTGCACTACTGCTACATATGTCAGGATACTCCTTCCGACACACCTCAGCAACAATTCTTACCCTTTATAAATGCAAAAGCATCACTTACCCAGCGACTTCTCATAAGACGCCCCTTGAACAGCCGATTCCGCATTCGCTGTGTCTTTTTCGCCCTGCGATGAATGTGTGTGTGCCCCCTCTTCCCTTTTCACCGATCTCTCACAAAGCTCCTTTGACATGATATCAACGCCCGTAATGACGCAATCGCTGTCCGAACTACGTTCTTCGGATTGCGCCACCCCCTCCCCAACGGTGACCGTAACGTCTGTGTCACGGCTTCCGATTGCAGCAACGGGGACATTTTCTGAAAAAGTATAACACTGGTATTACAAACGCTAAATCACTGAATTCGTACGACAGAGACACTGACAACTTCACATCAAGTCAAAACAGCAACTAAATTTGAAAAGACCATGAAGCGCCCAGGAATAACCTTCACATTTCATCTTCAATTCAAAGCTGAACTGTACAAAACTCTTACAATCTTAGCAGTGGGCACCGATAAGCAGTCCGTTTCGCCGACAACCACAACGCACGAAAAATGTTTTGAATTCTTTGAAACGTCAGCACCTGGTTGGCTTGACCAAATCTGCACTAGTGCTACATATATCCCGATACACCTTCCGACACATCTCAGCAACAATTCTTACCCTTTATAAATGCAAAAGCATCACTTACCCAGCGACTTCTCAGACGACGCCCCTTCAACAGCCGATTCCGCATTCGCTGAGAGTTTTGTGTCTTTCTCGCCCTGCGATGAATGTGTGTTAGCCGACTCTACCCTTTTCACTGGTCTCTCACAAAGCTCTTTTGACATGGTTTTAACGCCTTGAATGACGCAATCGCTGCCCGAACTACGTTCTTCGGATTGCGCCACCCCCTCCCCAACGGTGGCCGTAACTTCTGTCTCATGGCTTTCGATCGCTGCAACGGGGATATTGTATGAAAATTCTGTGCAAGCGAAATGAACACATGTTTTAAAATTAATTTGAACTCTGTGATTTCTTCCAATGCCAATGTTTCATTCTAATGTAACAGCCGAGTCATAAACTATGACGTCCTTATTTAATCCTTGAACAATTTAAAGCTTAGCCGCACAGGACATGCATGTTCAAAATTCTGACAACAGTCCGTTTCGCTCCAGTCTTACAAGTTCCGGTTCAGGAAAATAACGAAACTGCCCTTCGGATCACACCCACAGACACACAAAAAAAAAAGATGTCGAATGAAACGAGAAATACGCGTCAAGCAAAATATATGTTGTATATTCGTCCATCTGTTATTACCTGAAATCGACGCAGGGATATTTTCCGCTGCTTTCTTAATCTGGCTACAGGCTTGGTTAACATCCGAACTGTCATCACTATCTTTAACCGGTCCCCCAACAATTTCACCCACAAAATGGGTCAAGTGGCTCTGATCCCTGCGGCATAACCTCTTTGCGGCTTCTGCCCAGGCCTTGATATATCCCTTCCCGGGGTTTTTACACACCTCTTCTGCAGAAAAAAATGACGGAATACTTAATCATTCCACATTTCATTCCATACAAGTTTAGACGCACATAAATCATTCCCAAAAACCATGCGAAAACACACTGTGTGTAAAGGAAAACGATACTTTTTTATCATTCCAAGGCGTGAGCACAAAAATGACACGGACACAATGGTAATTTAAGTTTGTGTTCCACGCAAGTTACAGAGAGAACAGATACCGAAGAGAAAATTTAAAAATAGGTGTTATACGAATAAGTACAATCTCGCATATACAGTCCGTTTAGCAATGAGAACGTGCAACTGGCAATACAGGGATTCGGCACTTCATCTAAAATACTGAAAAATACAAGTCCTTTTGGGTCTGATGCTTCCAGTTAGATAATCGAACCTGCAAACTAATGAAGCATTAGCATGCAAAACTCAACGGAAACGGGGATTTGCAAACCATAAAACGACAAAACAGACATTTAACCCAATCACCGGGAAGGAAAAAAATCGAACAAGTATAATCTCGCATATACAGTTCGTTTAGCAATGAGAACGTGCAACTGGCAATACAGGGATTCAGCATTTCATCTAAGATACTGAAAAATACAAGTCCTTTTGAGTCTGATGCTTCCGGCTAGATAATCGAACCTGCAAACTTATGAAGCACTATCATGCAAAACGGAGATTTGCAAACCGACATTTAACCCAATCACAGGGAAGGAAAAAATCTGTCATTTCTTAATAACATATTACCAATTCCCACAGCCATAGGAAACGGTTTGAGCTTCCTGGGATCGGAAACTTTCTCCGGACTAAAAATGAAAGAATGTTTTGAAATCATGGATCACTCTCAGCTGCTGTAAGGACGTCACTTCTGTCCTTGTCAAGTTTTTTTTTCAGTTATTACAGGAGCAAAAAAAAAAATGTTACGATACACTGGTCTTTCAACTCTACAAAAGTATAATTTCTGCGAATAGGACGTCATCATTCCACAAGAACACGCAAAAACAAAAGGGAATCTAAATCAAACTGGTTGTACAGGACGTCCACGACCTGGAAAGGAAAGCAATAGAAAAAAAGTTTAAGAACTTACGCAAAGTCAAAACCGCAAAACGAGACTTCTATACTTCCGTCAGGGTCCCGGCCTTCCACATGTGCAGGCCACCACTTCCTTCTATAGATGTGAAGCACAACGTCACCTGTTCTGTAGCGCTGCAGATCAACGAACTGTTCTTGGACCTTGGTCTTTTTAATCCACCCTTTTTTCCGCGGCATCTGTGAAAGCAATAAGAGAATGATCATTAGCTGAATATATTGGGAATTTGAAATAACGACAACACAATCCATAAATCTTAGCGAAACTAACCGACAAGTGACCGGATACATTTGGTGTAGCATTGTGATTTTCTTTTTCTTTCTTTTTTTTTTTTACTGCTATGGCCATATCGGGGCCCCCTGCCACATTATTCTGATATGGGGCATTCAAAATCTCTCTAACCGTGGAGTCCCTCACGGAGTAGCAAGAAGGAATCTCAATCTTAGGTATGACCCGACAGCATGAGCTATAACTGCGCGAAATTGACCTATTTTTTTTACATTCTAAGAGATCATCCATGCCGTTTTTTCTTCTATCATTACATCCTAATCCCACCTGAATTCAGCCGAAACGCAAAAGTTTTTCCGAAAAAGTCTAAGTGCGTATTGGCTTATTCTTTTAAGCGTTCAAGGTGGAGGGGGAGACAAAGCATCCGGACTGCGTTCAGGGTAGGGGGTTTAAAATTGGCAAAAGTCTGTGTACGTATTAACAGGGCTGGAAATTGACGGGGATCAGAGACCCTCCTTTTTGGCTACCCAGAGTCCGACTCAGCCGCAAAAAATCAGGTCTTCTTGCGCCCTATGTTATCTTAACACGGTTCGGATCCTCCCTAAATAGCTTTGGACCCTTTTTCAAAGTCCTAGGTCCCAAGGACCCGGACCAAAAGAAGCTAGTTTCCAGCAGTGGCCACTTACAAAAAATTGTAAACCAAGAAATCCAAGAAAAGACAACATCGACAGCATTTTCAAGCGAAACTGAGCAACAATTTTCTGAGCGAACATTTCTAGACACATAAATCCGTAAAATAAAAAGATATGTTAGCTCAGAATGTGCCGTCCTCACAATCAAGCCTGTATTTTTACAGCAGTATCTTACACAAAAAAGTGCCACAAAACACACCAAACACGCTAAAACAACATTTTCTCGTGATTCACAAAATCACCGCGCTTTTAACATTTGTGTATTTACCTTTCAGGTGTATCCTTATTAACTTTGTATCCACTTTTAATTTTTCAAAAATTATCCACATGTAACCTGGAAGCTTTCTGCATTGAAAGTGACGCCACCAAGAACAAAGCCGCGCGCATACACCTCGTGACAGGTTAATTTGCATACTGAGTAAAAAAAAAACATTCAACTTCATGTACACAGTGTAGTGTTTCGCAGATAATTTCATTCCAAACCTTACAATATTTTTTATAAACTAACACAAACTAAAAAATATCACCAAACAAGCATTTTAATGGCAGAAAAACCTTGACAAAATAACGGATTATTTCGCGCGCAAACAGTAACAAGGCAAGTCAATCATAAAAGTAGTGCACACACAATTAAAACAGCGCTCAATAATATACAGTCAGCCTGTCATGAGCGTGGGAACCTCGAGCTTTTAGCCCGTTCAAAGATCAAAGCAAATCTACTGCGAAATAGAGCTTCTGATACGTGTTTGAATTGGCAATTCCGAAGGAGGACGGGGGCCTGGATGGAGAGGGGGGGGGATCTGAGAAGCATATATGGAAGATAAATATGACATTTTTCGCGTGTAAATAGTAAAAAGGCAAGCCAATCTTAAAAGTAGTGCTCAAACAAATAAAACAGCGCACAATAATACACAATCAGCCTTTCACATGTGCGTGAGAATCTCTCGCTTTAGCCCGCTGACAGATGCAAGCAAATCAACTACGAATAGTCGTTTCGGTGTGTTTATCAACTGTCAATTTCGCAGTTGGCGTGTACAAGAGAGGCGGAGGAAGGGTGAGGGGGATCTGGCCGTCAAAATTTTTTTTCACTTCTAGACTTTACCAGTGCATTTCGCTTTTTTGGGGAAAGGGTGGGGTTTTCCCCAAATGCAACCAACCCCGTTGTTGCACCAATTTAACAGTACAAATACTACAATTGTTGGCTAAAAAAAAAAGCCGTTTTGATCTGCCAAAACGTAAAGTCAACGTGAAACGAATCGATTTCTCTCTCTCTCTCTCTCTCTCTCTCTCTCTCTCTCTTTTTTTTTTTTTTTAAATAAAGCAACTCAAGATTAAGGACAGTGAGATAGTGAAACTCAGTTAAAGCGATATTTTTTTGGATAAAGGGACGGGGAGGTTTGCACGTCATTGTCTCCCACTAGCTACACTAATTGAGCATTAGCTACACTAATGGAGGGAGGAGTGGGGGAGTCGCGCACCCTCTCTATTTGCGTTAATACAAAAATGCACTTTTGAAGTATTAGTTTCAGTCCAAGTGAAATAAGTCGAATTTGAAAAAAAAAAAGACAGCACAAGATTAAGGTCACCAAGCAGTGAGAAACGAAACTCAGTTTAAGTGATATTGACGGAAAGACTGAGTGTATATTAGACTTCTACGCACATTACACACGCTTGTACACCCCAGAAAAATATCAAATGGCATCACTCAAGAACCTGCCTCTACACGGCGTAACCAAGCGAATTTGGGAGAATTTAGTGGCCACAGCACACTCAAGTTTAAGGGCATCAAATAATGAGAAACAAGTAATATTTGTGAAACACAAGCAGGCCCCAACCGTCTCCCAAATTCATAGGGGTATTAAGCGATGACGGACGGACGGACAGCCCAAACCTATAGGCCCCAATCCGAAGGGTTGGGACATAATGAAAGCCAATTTCAGCGATATCCACAGAAAGAGTGGGTGTAAATAAGACATATGCGGACATAAAACACGCTTGCACACGCCAAGAAAAAAAAGTTTAAAATGAATGGTACTGAGAGTTTACAGTTACTGCATCTCACACGCGACACGCATACATGTCGCTTGCTAAACTAACATGAACAGATATGAAACTCAGATAATGCAATATTTTTTTTTCCGAAAAAAACGGACGAGGGGGGGGGGGATTTGCCCGTCATTGTATTCTCCTAGCTACACCAATGGAGCAAAACATTTTTGAAGGATTGCGTCCTGCAGTCAATAAAGCAGGCCGTTTTTAGTACGTTTATCAACTACCAATTTCGCAGTTGGCGTGTGCAAGAGAGCAGGGAGGAGGGGGGAGGAGGATCTGGCGAGAAAAATGTCTAGGTTTAACGGTGTTAATATATATTTTTTTCACTTCTAGACTTTACCAGTGCATTTCGCTTTTTGGGGAAAGGGTGGAGGGGTTTACCCCGAATGCACCCCCCTCCCACCCAGTTGTTGCGCCAATTTAACAGTACAAATACTACAATTTTTGTCTCGAAAAAACAAGCCGTTTTGGTGTGTCAAAACGTAAAGTCAATGTGAAACGAATCGATTTCTCTCTCTCTCTCTCTCTGCTTTTTTTTAATAAAGCACACTCGAGATTAAGGACAGTGAGATAGTTAAACTAAGTTAAAGCGATATTAACAGATAGACTGGGGTGAATTTGACTTGAAACACATAAAACACGTTTGCAACCCCCCCCCCCCCCCCCACAGAAAGATACAAATGGCACAGAGTAATAACTGCATCTACTGGGCGAATCAAGTCGAAATTTGAGAAAATGTTGCGAATACAGCACACTCAAGTTAAGGCCAACAAGTAGTGAGATATGAAACTCAGTTAATGCGATATTTTTTGATAAAGGGAGGGGGAGGGGTTGCACGTCATTGTCTCCCACTAGCTACACTAATGGAGCAATATATTTTTGAAGGACTGCGTCCTGCAATGAGCAAAATAAACCGATTTCAATGCGTTTATCAGCTACCAATTTCGCAGTGGTTGTGTATTAGAGGGGAGGGGAGGGGTTCTCGCCTACAAAAATCTTAAGTTTAACGGTTTTAACATTTTTTCCAACTAACAGGCTGTACCATTGCATTTTGCTTTTGTTACTGGAGGGGTGGGAGTGGGGGCGGTGCACCCCTCTACTTGCGCTAAAGCGACAATGCACTTTTGAAGTATTATATTCAGTCAAAGTGAAATAAGAAGAATTTGAAAAAGAAGACAGCACAGTTAAGATTACGGTCACCAAGCAGTGAGAAACAAAACTCAGTTCTTCAAGTGATATTGACGGAAAGACTGAGTGTATATTAGACTTGTACGCACATGACACACGCTTGTACACCCCAAAAATATAAATGGCATCACACAAGAATCTGCCTCTACACAGCGAAAGCAGGCGAACTTGGAAGAATTTGGAGAACACAGCACTCAAGTTTAATGGCATCAAGTAATGAGACATTAAGTCAATTTCAGCGCTGGCCACAGAAAGATTGAGTGTAAATAAGACATGTACGGACACGAAACACGCCTGTTCGCACAACAAAAAGTTATAAATTGCACTGAGAGTTTACAGTGACTGCAATTCACACACAACACGCGTACATGAGGCTTGCGAAACAGACCGGCTTACATAAAGAAACCGAAAATAATATGTCAAACAAATGACTTGGTTAAAAAAAACAAGAATCTACGAAGAATAACAAACTCTAACGATTGCTTAATAAAATATGTGACACTTTGCTTCAGTTAAACAAAAATATGTACTTAAAAAAATGAAGTGGAAACTTTCTGGTATTATCGTCCACTACCAAAAGGGGTGTTGCCTTGCTTACCCTCAACTTTAACTTTGATTTTTGAGATTTATAGGCTACAAACAAAACAATAAATAACTTTAAAACGTATTTGCGATATTATTCTTCCTGTTTTAAATACAATTATACGGATATGCCACCCCAGAATCTACTAAAATGTAGGCCAAAAAGTAGACAACCACCTGGGGCCGGGTCCATTCCAACACGTGGTCGCGCTCCCCTGACACATGTGCTAGCACCTGATTGGTTGAAATGTGATATAAAAATAGATTTCACACAGATCGAAAGATGTGTACGTCTTCTGATTGGCTCTCGTTCCACGTGCTTTTCTCACACAGAGTTCATGGTAGGTAGCCACCTATATGTTGGTGTGAGAACTATTTTACACAGAAATTTTGAAGGTCTCTGTAAATTTCTGCGAAATAGGCATGTGGTCTCAGGTGAAAGAGCACGTCCTGTTTCGCAAAATGAGCCCCTTACACAGATTTGCGAAACGGACGACCCGACCAAAATGCGAAACGGACCGAAATTCGGTCCGTTTCACTTTAACA
>CATKHT010000060.1:0-18255 GCA_949752745.1 Protula sp. h YS-2021 | reverse complement strand
CGCACAAATTGAACCTGTTTATTTCTGGACAAATAATTTATCCTGCTGTCACCGGCCGCAAACATAAATTCAAAACAAACAAATAAATAAAGTAATAAAGAATTATTTTACAAATCACATGCTCTGTTATGAAGACTCTCCCTTCGTTTTTTTTTTGTCACTACATAGAAACATAAACTTGATCGATGGAGTGGGTGGGGGGGGGGTTGAGGATGGGCGACTTCGGCGGCGAATCAGGTATGGATCCAGCTAGACTTCATTGTAGGGGACGAGGGGACGGGGGGACGGGGGGAAGTGCTTGTCTTTATAGTTTGTTGGCACGGTAGGTAGGAAAACTACCTCCAACCCCCCCCCCCCCCCCCCCCCCCGGTTATTATTTTTTCAGTCACAGGTAGTGAGATTTTCTAAATAATATCCCTGCCAGATACTGGTCGAAGTGCCAATCCCAGCCTTCCCCTCTCCCATTTACCCCCATTTACCAGACCCTGCATTTGCAGACTGCTGTATAGGGTGTGTGTGTGGGGGGGGGGGGGGGGGAGCTCAATCACAATTTTTTTTCTATTTTAGTAACAGGTTGCTGTAAAGGCGTCAAAAATTTCGCACCCCTTGTATACACTTCGGGGGTGTCAATGGTTTCTCAAATTCCAGTTCGCCAAATCCGTCACTTGTCGACACCAAAAAAAAAAAAAAAAATCCCTTCTACGTTTTCAAAGCAAACCCATTTCCTCAGAAAAATAGATCCGCTTTCATGAAGGTTCTCAAAAAGTTGCTGTATCCAATTAGTTGTTTCCCCCCACTTAAACATGCAAAGGTAATTGTGTGCCGAAAGTGCAGGCCTGCTGCAAACATCACACGAATCACACAGTTGAATGATTTTCCTCATATATTACTCATTACTCCCTCCTCCCCCCTCCTTCCACCCCAGCCCCAAGAAAAAGAAAAAGCGGGAGAAAAAGCGTATAAAATGGGAGATTATACGGAGACAGAAATCAAAGAATCGATATCCAGGCCATACCCTGAAGGTAGCTGGAAAAAAAAAAAACGAAAAAAAGGAGGTAAAAAAAAAAAGAAACTTGACAGACTCCTACTTAAGCGAATGATGCCTGATACAGAGAGAGAGAGAGGACTTTGAAGCTATCCCACTGACAGAAGCAAACAGCAAAAACGCCAGCTCAAACAATTCTGCCCACAGCAAACTGGCCACAGTTGGCGGAACAACATTAGTTGTTGACAGATCATACCTTAGGAAAATTGCTCCACGGTGAAGAAAAACAGTTTTTCTCTCTCTTCCCTACCACAACTCACAACGCACAACGTCGCTTTCAAGGCCGAGTTTCTGTTTTTGAAGTCTAAATTAGCTTCTCAGTGAAGTTACAGAATCCCAAAAAAAAAAATACTCGAGCTTCTTTCGTCAAAAACAAGACCACATCCGGATTCTCTTCTTTGCAAGCATCAAGATCACTTCTGCGCAAATTGCAGAAGCAAAAAGAGAACAGAAAGCCAAGAAAAACAAAAAAAAAACAAAAAAAAAAACGGTGTGTTTTTGCAGGCTTCATTGTTATAAACTACACCAGCATCTGTAGATATTTCTATGAACAGAACTGTATCACACAGACAGTAGAAAACCGTGCGGAATAGACAACCAAGTTAACGCTAGTCTAAAAACAAACACACGAGGATATATAAAGGTTTCAGCGGGCTGACGTATCAACGCTCAGAAAAACAGTAAGAAAACGATGGCGTTGATGGGACACTGGGTGTCCGAAGGACCGTTCGACAACCTCAGTGGTTTACTCGACGTTGTAGGTAAGTCTCTATCTGTACTAAACGACAGTGAAATATCTGGTATTTGCTGTGGAAAAAAAAATGGAAGTGTTCTTCTTTTGGACACTGGTGTAGCTAGAGGTGGTGAAATTACAACCAGTACCGTAAATTTGTAATTTAAGCTCTAGGTATTTTCACCCGCCTTTTCCATCTGAAGTTTTCCTCAGTTTTTCTATCAATTCTGTTTTTTTTTTTAGCCAAATTCTCGCTGCCTCAGGTGATCTCATTTTTACGTTGATTAGGGTTATCCTTAATTGGTTAATTAGTTTAATTTGCTTGAACTGCTGTTTGCGTTTTTTTTTCACTCACTAGGGAACAGTAAGCATGCACAATTCCATGTCATTTCAAAACGGATATGGCAATCAGCCTCCCACTCAACCCCCCCCCCCCCCGATCAGCCTCCCACTCAGCCCCCTCCCCAATCAGCCTCCCTCTCAGCCCCCCCTCCCGCCCCCAATCAGCCCCTAATCACTTCCCTCCCCCCCCCCCCGTCGAATCAGCTTCCAAATCAGTACCCCAAATATTTTCAAATATTTTCCACACCGTGCCACACACACACCATGCCTTGCCGACTATTTTTTTTAGTAGGAATTGTGGCAGGGAACTATTCAGTTTTTGATAGAACAGATAGAACCTGTATCAGGACTGGAAATTATTTTTTTTCTGTGTGGGGGGCACTCCTGGCCTTCGGGGGGGGGGGGGGGAGAATTCCAGGGGTTCCGACCGAAAGTGAAGGGGCCCGATGCATATATTTTTTTATATAATCAGGAAACTTTCGGGGGCACGGGCCGAAATCAGGAGACCTTGGGTCATCGAGTCCCCGCTAATTTCCAGCCCTGTGGTATTCCTGGCTAAGCCAAAATATCAAGACTTGTTGCATTGACATCCTCACCCTCCCCTCCCCCCTACTCCCCACCCCTCCCTCAATCCCATCTCCAACATTATCAAACACACAGTTTTAGAGCTCTCTCCCCTTTACCCCTCTCCCTTAAATGCTTTATGCAGACCAAATTGAATTCATACAGACAGTGACAAGCGGCAGCCTTCTAATATTACAACTAAGTAACATCATATTATGTACTTATGTAACAGACAACAGTGTCTTACTATCATATCAAATTACGACAACGCAAAAATGAGATACTTCAGTCCGCCTTGTGGCAGTTCATTGGGGTTCAAACCACAGCAGCACTTCAAACCACATCAGCACTTCAAACCACATCAGCACTTCAAACCACATCAGCATTTCAAACCACATCAGCACTTCAAACCACAGCACCGCTTCAAACCACATCAGCACTTCAAACCACATCAGCATTTCAAACCACATCAGCACTTCAAACCACAGCACCGCTTCAAACCACATCAGCACTTCAAACCACAGCAGCACTTCAAACCACAGCAGCACTTCAAACCACATCAATACTTCAAACCACATCAGCACTTAAAACCACAACAGGGCTTCAAACCACAGCAGCACTTCAAACCACATCCGTACTTCAAACCACATCAATACTGCAAACCACATCAGCATTTCAAACCACAGCAGCACTTCAGTAACACGAAACTCACTGAGCTCAAACCTTCGGTCCAAGATACGCACATTCCTCCTCTTTGATAAGCACCTCCGGCCCTCTTTCACAAGCACCTTCTGTCCCCTTTTATAAGTACCTTCTTTTGATAAGCGCCTTGGGCCCGCTTTGATATAAGCATTTTATAACCTCTTTGAAAATATACATTTGGGTTTGAACAACAACACTACAGGAACACAGTCACTGGTTTTTACACATCCATCCAAATTCCCAGAGATGCGGGTGTATAAAGTGAACCTATCTGCTCAATTGTGTGCGGCGGGTGGGAGGGGGGGAGGGGGGATATGTCAGTGCTGCAGGATCGCATTTTCATACAGCAGAGAATGGAGGTCACCTTCGGCTGCGAAGCTTTCAAAGAAAATAAATAGATCAATAAATAAGCAAGAGAATAATTGAATTGGTTCAGTGGTTACGGTGATATAGCGCCGACGAAAAAACTGTCGACGGGCGGACGGACGCGAATCCTATAGTCCCCCGCTTCGCCCTACGCAGCGGCGGGAGACTAATAAAAAAAACAAAAAAAAACAAAAAAAACAACAAAAACAAAAACAAATAAATAAATAAGGACCTGGCATCGTACGGCAGAATATTTTCCGCATAATGCGAGGACACTAAAGAATCGAAGAGCCGGGAGAGAGCGGCCATAATAGAAAAACGTACCCCACCTCCCCCCTCCCCCTCCCAACCTCATCAATATGCCCACAAATCTCATGCGTTTGAAGCATCCAATAATTAAGAACGCATCAAACAAATAAGAATTTAGATTTTGTCCCGGGCGAAATAAGGTACTTTCGACTCAGCACAAAAAAAAACAACTTCCCAACTCTCATTTGATTGATTATTCTTATTTTGTCTGAATCAAATAATTCAAATGAACAGCTCTAGTTTATTGTAGTTCCGATGATTTATTTATTGATCTTATTTATTTATTTTTGACTGCAATGCTCATGGTTGAAGGAGAAGTCTTATTTCATTGATATTGTGGGCTATCGAATATTGCAAAAGCTGTGCGATTTCAACGTATCCATTGATTATACTGTCAACAGTGTTAGAAATGGTGTCGCTTTTCAATTAAAAAAGATACAGAGCTTTACATTTTGCTGACATTTTGCCCATCGCGTAAATAACAATATTTTAGCAATTGAAACGTGAGCATTCCGTGTTGAAAGGAGCTACAATTAATAGAATTTAGGGGGTGGGGGCGGGGGGGGGGGCATTACTTAACAACGCACGCATAAATTTTCGGACTTTTTTGCAGTATTTTGCTAACCCCCAACCCACCCCCTTCTCCCCCTCCCCCCGTCCTAGTCCTATGTGTTTGTGCGTACGGACTCCGAATGCGTGAGACTGAGGGGGAAGGGGAAGGGGAAAACGCTCAAAAGACAAAAAAATACGGACATACGATCGATACGCACGGATACGGACATACGATCCCGACGCACGGACACGGACATACGATCCAGACGCACAGATACGGACATACGATCCCGACGCACGGACACGGACACACGATCCAGACGAACGGATACGGACACACGATCCCGACGCACGGACACGTACATACGATCCACATGCACGAACATACGATCCCGATGCACGGACACGGACATACGATCCCGATGCACGGACACGGACTCGCACAGCCACACAAGATAAAGAATCTGGCAAATGTACCGACCTGACACCAGGAAAGAAAAAAAAACAAACAAATAAAAAAAAATAAGAATTGCTGAATTAGTAATACAATGCAGAAAGGCATTCTATAACATCTTGGCCATCTTGCCACAGGGCTGCAATATCCGTGTAAAATTCTAACTGCAGTAAATCGCACCGCTAACAAACATTTTGGAAGATTCAGTGAACTAAACAGCAGTTTTGTGCTTCAATTCATTTGATAAAGGGCCTCACTTGGGGATGACTGATACGGTTAATATTGAAAGTGACTCCCCCAAGATGGCGGAGTAGGGGGGAGGGGGCGGAGGGAGGGGCGGAGAGGGAGAATTAACTGAGCATGGATGTTTTAGAACGGGTGTAATTGTTGCGTTTTACACCCTGCTGACTTGCACTCACTCAGACGCAGTTTACGCCGTGGCGAACACAACATGACAGCACGGAGACAATGGTTTGGGTTGTCACAGCAACCAGATGCATCAGCCAGGCGTGAGGGTGCGAAATCATTGCAAACGAAGAACCGTGAGAAATCGTATTAGAATTGCTCACTTGACACACTTGTCACTCCCCCTCCCTCCCCCCTTCCCCCCAGAAAAAAACAAACAAGACAACAAACAAAGCTAGTAAATAACTAAATAAATAAATGAAGTACTAAGCATGTTTTGTCTTTAGGCCCTCTCCCCTCCCGCCCCTCCCCCCCCCCCCCCAAAAAAAAAAACTACAGCGGCCAGTGCACACGAACATCAGTGTTTCTGGTTCACGCACCATCACATTTTAAAAGCCTGGTAACAATTATAGGACAAATAAAAAAACTGACAGAATATTTCTAACCAACCACCAGTCCTAGCAAGTTGAGGCCCGGGTTCTTCGATTTTCAACCTCTGGCAAATTTTGCATACAATATCCTTTCATGTAATGACATCACACGCATTCTCCAATTAAGCACCAAGCATCAACCAGTTGACAGACCCAGCCGACCTCACCAAGGGTCTAACACTACCAAGCTTAAAGTCGGTTTGATTTTCCGCTCTCAAGATATTCTGTCGATAACATCTTTTTATAATAGTTACATACTTTACACTGTCTCTTGCAGATTCCAAGAAATCCGCTGTGTCCCAAATGCACAACTTTCCCAGCGGATGGACTGATCCAAAAATCCCTCCCGTAACCTCTGATACCAGCCTCAAAGTCTAATATGAACAGGGCGCAAGGTTGAGGTGGGAGAGGGGGAGGAGGGAGGGGGAGGGGTTGGAGGCGGGGGGATGGGTTCAGTCAACAAGCCAAATGACGTTTTTATTTTACGAATTGTATTATAATCTCTTATAAGTTACATTTTTCAGGCACTCCTCTGCGAAATTTTCCGTCCGCCAGTGGCGTTGTTATGGCGACGTCAAGTACACACTTTCAGTAGTGCGTGGCGTGGCGTTTTTTTTTTTTTTTTTTGTTTTTTGTTCGTTTTTTTTTTTTTTTGTTCTTTATTTATTTTTTTAAATTTTTTTTATGATGAAGCGTATCTGCTTGTTAAATATACTACCAAAAAAAAAAAAAGAAAAAGAAAAAAACTACTTAACTATGTTCGCGAGCTGGCAATGCTGAAACAAAAGCGTGCACAACACCAACAGTTTCTAAGGTTCGAGATATCCTACACGATGGCATTATGGCACAGCGATCTCAGAAACATTATGAAGCAGTGTACTAAAGTGAACAAATTATTGCACATAAAATGATATGGATAAAGCATGCAATCAGACTGGTTCATTCCCAAGTCAATAAAGTGTTCAGCATTGACTGGGAGTGGATAGATATTACAATCAAACACTATGTCAGTCATGTAACAAAGCAAACATTCACTTATTTAGAGTCAATAAAAAGATATTATTGACCAGTTACGAAAATGCATCAGGCAGATCCATCTACCACAGAAACGGGCAGATCTAGCCACCAAAGAAAAGCGCAGATCTAGCTACCACAGAAACGGGCAGATCTAGCCACCATAGAAACGGGCAGATCTAGCCACCATAGAAAAGGGCAGATCTAGCTACCACAGAAACGGGCAGATCTAGCCACCATAGAAACGGGCAGATCTAGCCACCATAGAAAAGGGCAGATCTAGCTACCACAGAAACGGGCAGATCTAGCCACCATAGAAAAGGGCAGATCTAGCTACCACAGAAACGGGCAGATCTAGCCACTATAGAAAAGGTCAGATCTAACCACCATAGAACCTGCAAATCATCACTCATTCAAAACGGTTTTGACTTTCTTTTGAAAAGGCAAAGTGAGTTTCTATGTCAAAAAAAAAAACAAAACAAAAAACAAAAAAAAACATAAATAAAAAAATAACAATAAAATAAAACAAGTATCAGTACCAAAATGTGCTTATCACTGCACTGGACATTTCTTTTCTTTTTTTATTTGCCTTTTTATTACATGCATTTGGGTGTGTCACGTAACAAAGCAATCAAGCTTAAAGGGGGCTGTGAAAATCTGAATTCTTGTTGTTTTAACGTTTGCATGATTCAGAGCGTCACTAACAATAAATACAGACCACTACCCAATCAGGAACTTTTCAGTGGCGACAACCCTCGTCAGTCATTGCGCTCAGCTTTTAACTAGAGCAATGTGCAGAGCCCACATATTCCCCACAGCTCCCCCCCCCCCCCCTCATCAGTTAAACACGGCCATCAATAGCCAATCAAGAACTGGTCCATTTTCCTTCGACGCACCTGGCCCATTTACAATACCGATCTGTGTTTGTTCCCATAGAAGCTACATACCAAGTTTCATTAAAATCCTTGCAGGAGTTTTTAAGTTATCGTGTTAACAAGCTCTTGATGACAGACCAACCGACAGACCGACACGATATCGATAGCATATATTCCCTGTGGGGAATAAATTAACATCTGGAAAATTTTTAAAGTTACAAGCTACAAGGCATAATTTAAGTATAGACGAATACAACACTCTTTTTGCAAACATTTATATTACTTATTTTATTTTCCTTTTCCACATCAGCGTTAGGGCTACGATTTAGAAATCGTTTTGCGCAAAATGGGTTTCAAAACTGCGTATAAAAAAATCAGCCGAAAATGGTGAACACTGCAAATTATGATAAACATTGAAAAAGAGCCAGGCGGCAGGATATACCACGTGCAGCGTCATGGTAACATTGAATAGTCTTATTAATTTATGCTGGCATTAGTCGTGTTCCGATTCCAAATAAAAGTACAACATTTGACCCAGCATAGTCAGTGCTTGTGCTGAGTTTTGGTGTTGATTGCACTCGAACAAAATTCTCTCTCTCTCTCTCTCTCTCTCTCTCTCTCTCTCTCTCTCTCTCTCTCTCTCTCCCATTTATTTATTTATTTTTTATTTATTTACCTATCTATCTATCTATCTATCTATCTATCTATCTATCTATCTATCTATCTATCTATCTAACTAACTATCTAACTATCTATCTAACTATCTATCTATCTATCGATCTTCTCTCTTTCTTATTTCTCTCTATCTATCTATCTATCTACGGATCTCAAAGAACGAAAGTGAAAAATAAAGTTAATTTTCCGGTGGACCTGAGGTTCAGTAAGCCTCGACTACCCCTTCAGCCTGTCGGACATGAAAAAGGCTGCAGAATAAATATAGTATTTTGTAGCTTTCTTCGTGATATATCTGTGATATAGAATAATGGTGATATAAAAAACGGTGCTTAAACTCATTAACCGTTCGAAACCTGGAGCAGTTACCCGGTTTTTGCTTTGGTCCGTATCCACCCACTAGTGGACACCACACCGATAAATAACTTGGATGTGTATCAAATATTTCTGTCTGATGTGTCGATTTAAGCATTAGTTTCATAATAGTTGTACTTTAAACAACGTAAATTATTAGAAATTTGTGAGCAGTTTTCTAAATATAAAGCAACCACACAAGGAAACTCAACGTTGATGTACAATAGACGTACAAAAATGCCCCGGCTTTCAATTAACCTGTCCATGAATCCAGAATCAACATTTATTCAACATTTCTGCTGAAAACACTGATGATTGTTAAATGTTTACAGTAATGATTTTTTTACTTACCCAAGCGGCAGCCGTAAGATGTTTACTGTTAAGTGAGAGTAAGCCATTGTTTCTATAGCAGACAAGATTTCATATCACAGACAAATAATGTTAGTATAACGAAGCCATTCCACAGAAAAGCAAAAACTTTGTGGTCAAATCGATATAAAATAAAACACAGAGATCGCAAAAAAACAATCACTACAGTTTCGATCTGTTAACTGAACGTAGTTACTCTTTCGTGACACAGTAAAAAGTACAAATTTTTACTGTCTTTAAAACGGGTTTAGTTGCGTGACGTTCTACGGTCAATATTGCTCTTCTTAAAAAATATGTATGTCAGCCACGGGACAGATCACTAAAAAGCAGCTCAAGCTATCGTGGATGGTGCTGGCCTAACAAGAGTAGTTGTAGTTATATTAACCACGCGACCGACCCTTAGCGGGTTACATTGTGTCAAAACATGTCAACAATCACTGACTAGAAAACAATATTACCAGCTAAAATCCTGGCTAGTTAAAACCGTGTATATTTTAAAATCATAAAATAAGCAAACGTCTAGAAATACTGATACAGGTTGATTTCTGTTAAAACTTATATAATTTAAGTACGTTCAACTTCATCAAACAACTGCCTCAAACAGCCAGCTTTGAAATGACCCCAGCGGGCGTCCTGCAGATCGGTACAGTCTATTAAAATATGTTTCACTGTGTAAGGTTCCTGACACCCAACGCAGTCGGGCGCCGGGTCGCCTCTTAAAAGATGTTTATGACTCACGTATGTATGTCTTATTCTTGCTCTATGCATAACCATATCATTCCGGAGATTACTAAGGGAAGGCAATTTGTGTCCAACAATAGGATTAATTCCAAACAGCTTGTTATTTATGCCTGGCCCAACGTCGTTGTCAAAGATCCTTTGTATATCTTGAGATATGGTATTTGAAGTCTGAGTATGGGATAAGGAAATCGGAACAGTTCTCGTTTAGCGCCTCCTTGGCCGCAATCAGCTATCTAGTTGCCCCGAATTCCTACATGACTTGGAAACCAACAAAAATTACTCCCCTACCGGCCTTGATGGCGTGTTCGTGTTTTTCTAGGCGTTTTAAGATTAAAAGTTCGATATTTGAACATTCTTAAATGCGTGTAGTACCGACATGCACATCATGCACTTCTGATAACGGCTAATCTTGATGAATTCAGTGGCCAGAAGTTTCTCATTAGAGCGTACAGCAAGTGAGAGAAGGTTAGATATTGATATCCAATAAAATAGTATTATTATGATTTTTGTGTGTTTGTTTCGTGTTTAACGCCCCGTTCACCAACTGGGATGGGTATATTATTATGATCAGTTTCTAATGATCAATAGGACGCTCTTGTTAAAGAAACAAGTGGGAAGAAAAGAAGGAAGAATGAAGAGACAAAAAAAGAAATTCCGATTAGCCATCTCTTACGCCATGCAAGGAACAGAACGCAGTGAGTGTATTCTTGCCAGCAAACATTAAGACGTCAGAATGACATCGGGTCGACGTCGTGACCTGACGTTTTCGACGTCAGACTGACGTGCCGGTTTTGGTTGTATATGAAATGGAACCGACATCGAGTTTTCAGCGTCAGAATGACGTCGGGTTCCGACCTAAATCCGACGTCGGAATTAAGTCGGTATACTTGGAACCGACGTCGGATTCCGACCTGAAACTGACTAGAGTTATATAATTAATAGATAACTAATCATTCAACTGCTATTGTGAAATACATACAAAAGCATTTTCCATGTAAATTTTTACAATCTAGGAAGAAAAATACCAACGCGCTATCAAAATTCTAAAATTTTTATGTAAAAATTACGTTTTTTCTTCCTCTTTTTCAAAATGACTTCCATTTCCGGTGAGCGATAATAATGTTCATCGCTTTTTGGTCGTTTTTGCAACATCGGGATGACGTCAGAAATCCGACGTCGCGTCGACGTCGGAATAATGTCGGGTTTTGGGCAAATAGGTCAGAATATGGTTGTGAAATAGTTGCGACCAAAATCCAACCTTTTTTCAAACAAAAAAAAGACGTCGGTTGTTTGCTGGGTTAAGATTCCCCCCACCCCACATGGGGATACTATTATGAAGATGATTACACGTCTTAACTTGTGTCTTATATAGTAAGGAATGCATTTATGTCCCCTCATCGCATAGATGTGTTCTCTGCTGGTGTGGGGTAACTGACTGTCGGACAAGGAGCCACCGGACAAGTGGCCGAACTTACCAACGGTGAAAAGAAATAAACATGTCGGAACAGGCAGTGTACAGAACTAAAAAACTGCAGCACGAAATATTCATCTCAGTCCGGCATTTTTCTTTTGTAATTAGTAGAAAAGATAACAACTCCGCCTCACTCCCCAAAATGTCACGTAGTAGCTTGTTTAAACATCAAACTCAGTGCATATTATCTTAGTCCTCATTCCACATGCTTGATTTAACAGGGCTGTGTACCTTCAGTGCAATGTTCGCTGTTGTTCCAAAACAACCTTAGAATAGTAAAATATTTGTAAAAAAAACAAACAAACAAAACAAAAACAAAACCAAAATCTTTGTCTAAACAAATATTCTCTGATGGCCAGTTGGTGCACGAGAGCACATGTGCAGAAGACGAGAACGGTATGCAGATTGTTACGTTCGAGAGGCTGATTGTTGGGGTGGTGCATCTATAATGGTATGGGCTGGAATGTCTTCCTCTGGTCATTGCTGGCAGCATATTAATAGCCCGTCGTTACACACAGGAAACTTTAATACACCACGCCATGCCATTTTTCGAGCAACATCAAGGGTCGATCAGAATGTACCGCAGCTCCAAGTGATGAGGAAATTATCAGAATGTACCGCAGCTCCAAGTGATGAGGGAATTATCAGAATGTCCCGCAGCTTTAAGTGATGAGAAAATTATCAGAATGTACGGCAGCTCCAACTGATGAGGAAACTATCAGAATGTACCGCAGCTCGAAGTGATGAGGAAACTATCAGAATGTACCGCAGCTCCAAGTGATGAGGGAATTATCAGAATGTACGGCAGCTCCAACTGATGAGGAAACTATCAGAGTGTACGGCAGCTCCAACTGATGAGGAAACTATCAGAATGTACCGCAGCTCGAAGTGATGAGGAAACTATCAGAATGTACCGCAGCTCCAAGTGATGAGGGAATTATCAGAATGTACCGCAGCTTTAAGTGATGAGGAAATTATCAGAATGTCCCGCAGCTTTAAGTGATGAGAAAATTATCAGAATGTACCGCAGCTCCAACTGATGAGGAAACTATCAGAATGTACCGCAGCTCCAAGTGATGAGGGAATTATCAGAGGAATCCAGGCCAAAAATGCTGAACAAGAACAGAAATGGACGAATCCGACCGTGAAGACAATGAACCAGACCGTATTACAACCACAAACTTGAATTGCTTGGTCAACACACAAGCTGCTATTCCGACGCCTGGGAAGGCTGCGACCTTTTGGCCAAGTACATAGACTGGTTGCAGAAACAGAGGCACAAACTCCAAACAATCGAAAACTGAGCAATGCTTTTTCGAAGGAGTAAATGAAATTGTGCTTGATTTTTAGTTGCATATAGTGTGACTGATTTTAGTTCGATTTTAGAAGTAAATAGCTCAGACAAGAAATAAACACAATAATCGTTCCAAAATAGGCAATAAATAAAAATAAATAAATAAATCTATGCCCAGTGAATGTATGGGTGACTGAAAGTATGCTCGCTCCCGACGACTTCATATTACACGGGTCCGACTGTATATATGTTTTTATTCTTGAACCAAAACACATGCCAAAAATTCTGTGAACCCCCCAGTGGTAATTTTAAAAATGGACGGTTTATTGTGCAAGGGGGATTTTCTCCGGGTATGGCAAACATCTGGGTGGGGGGATTTTCCGGACAGTGATGTTTATCTGGGAGATTTTATTCTGGATTCGTAATTTATTGACTTTCAAACTCAAGCCTCAAGGGCTAATAAATGGCTTGTTGCATTGTTATCACGTAACAACTTTACGAAGCCACACACGGCGTGATGCATGAGAACAATGCAGCAAGTCAGCTATCAGCCTTTCGGCTCGCGTCTCAGCTGCCGATAAATGACTGTATTGTTCTCATGTAATAACCAACACTTGGAACAGACGCATGAAACAAATTCCAGCCACTATGCCATTGCATATAGTGCACAAAAAAAACTGCTCGCGAACGGAATTATTACAGAAAGGAATGGAGAGATGACGTTTCCGTGACGACAGCTATACTCGCCACATGTGAAGGTTTTAGTATCGTATGTTTGTTGTAAAACACTCACATCAGTCCACAAGTGACGCCATTCAACCTTTCAAACACCGATGGTTTACTTCATATCTAAGGTAGAATTTTATTCTACTTTGCACGTGAAAAACACACATTTGTTATATACAGTAGAACTCCTTCATAATGAATACCTTCCAGATGGGCTAAATTGTTCACACTATAGAAGTTAGCCTATTTTGTGATAGACTGAATACAAAATCTTGCTTGGTAATTTTCCCATTGTCTTTTGCGTGTTTTCTCAGTTACGAAATCAAGCTAATTTTCAATCTATTCTCAGAATGCTGCCTTCGCATTTCGCTGCCCCGTTCACATTATTTCTTATTCAGTCTGAACGATCTCGTGCATAAAGCGGCTAGTAAATGTTTACTTTGTAGACTCGTATAAATGTGGTAGGCTCATTTGAACCGAGGACCCTTTGTACTGAGAAAAGGAAACAGTTTATAAATCTTATTCCAAATATTCCATCAATCAAATAGCATGCCCTGACGACCTCGCCTTCGGTTTGCAATTACAGTAGAACCTCGTTTGCTCGAACACGGCTTACTTGAAAATCCGCTTTAATCGAAGTAATTTTCAAGTCCCGCTTCTTTTTACTTATATAAGTCTTACAAAAATTCAGTTAACTCGAATTCTTTTAACTCGAAGTAATTTTGGAGGCAATTTTTTTATTTAAAAAAAAAAGACAAGCGTTTCACGCGTGTTGTTGTGGGTAACGTACCCACCCCCCCCCCCCCCCCCCCCAACATCTAATACGAATATTGGCCAGGCACCTTGCAATACTGATACGACACAGTTCGCAGAATACGTTTCAGTTGACGACTGAGTAATATGCACACAGGATTTGACTGACGACAAAACAGTCGCATCTGTGATGCCTACTGAAGTCCATAGTGCCATTAAAAGCGAACCCCGATACGGACAAAAACCCCGAAAACAACAGATGGAAATCTCAGTAGTTTGGAAGATCTGCGGCATCACATTTACGCTGGAACCAATGCGAATGAAGCTCTTACCGAAATGAACAGGATCATCACACAAAGAACATCAAAAGACAATCAAAGCATTTTTTCTACGTCGAAATTCGCAAATAGTGCTAAAACAAAAGGCAATGAAAGACAGTTTAAAGTTAAAAGTGGTGAATAATAGGTGTACTTGTGCTAGATGTGTGTAAAATGTATACTTGTACCATGTGAATGCGACGATATCTTTGTTTATGGTATAGGAAAATGTTGTTTGTTTTTACCCTCATCAGAAACCCAAAAACAAAGGTAACTCGAAAACGCGGTTTACTCGAAATAATTTCAAATCCCCGGGGACCTGTCAATTTAATGGCATAATTATGAGCAAGCTATTATCATGTGGATTCTATGCTCAGAAAAAATAGAACCCTGTGTTAAGTTAGATAAAAGATTCAAAGCAGTGTGTGCAACTCGGGATTTTCTGACAACAGAATACAATGGTATTCATCTTTTTACCGTGACACAGAAGTTGAATTGTCCTTAATATCTCCTTAATGTTCCTTAGCCTCTTTTGGAACAGACCAAATTGGTCTATAGTGCTTTATTCTGCAACTAAAAAATACATATAAACTCCTATTTGCTTGACATGTTCTTATTTTAAACAATGGAGAGTTTGTGGTTGTAACGACACATTCGGTATAACCACATCATTTCCCGGCCCCAGCCATGTGGTTGTAACAATGTCGCACTGTATTTATCTATTTCTTGGTGTGTTCAATTAGGTGTGACAGACGCGAAGATGAGAAGCATGATCATAGGACTGCGTCCGGAGCTCAACATCAGTCAAAATGGCGACGAGTTTCAGCTCCAGATGATCACGCCCCACGTGACCAAAACCGTGATCTTTAAAAATGGAGACACCGTGGATCAGACCTCCATCGTAGGCAAGACGGTCAAGGTCAGCCTTCAAGATCAAGCAGGGCTTCATTAGGCAGCTGACACAGAAAGCCCTCCCCCATCCCCCCCCCCCCCACCCTCTTATAAGCCCCCCTAGTAATAAAATTGGAATCGGGTCTGCTGAGAAAAATAAAAGGGTTCTCGATGGGTACACGGAACACTCTTCTCTCAAGGAAGGGTAACATTTTTACTCATGCAACACGGCCTCGTAACACCGCTTGTGCACAAATGTCAGTCCTTCTCTAAACAAGAATGTTCTGTATTCTACCGCAAACCGCATAAGTTTTAAAAAGAGGACGTCATGACACTGTTGCAGAGCGTCATGACGGTTGATGGCGATACGATGACGGAGCGACACAGTGACCCAGATAGTGCAGTGCCTGACACCGTCATTCAGAGGGTTGCCACGGGCGACGAGATGCTTGTTGTAAGTTTTTAGCGTTCTTCTCCAACAGCCCACCTCTGCGGCGGTTCGGATTGTTATACATAAGACACGGGGATTCCGAGAAAATAGTACTTTAGTGAGAGAGCGGAGCTACTTTTCAATATCCATCCGCTTTGTGTTTATATGTAACTGTTCTCTCCAGAGGTCAGCTGTTAAAAAAAAACGTCTAATTTTCTGCATTTAGGCATTTTGATATTCAGACAGTAAAATAAAAACTTAATGCAAAATATCGCTATTCTTTCTTTTTTCTTTTCTTTCCTTTTTTCTTTTTTCTTTCTTTCTTTTTTAACTTAAAATGTTTCAAGTGAGTTAACAAAAAGATCGCGGTTTATCAGTCTTGGTATTTTACAATGGTTTTGCTGTTCTTAATATTTGCATTGAGTGTTATCGAAATTAGTAGTAATTGAGCCAATAAGATATATAAATCATGTAGTAATAAAAATGTTATTAGTTGTTATAGCAATTGTTACCAACACTGCTCGCAGATATTGTTCAATTTTGGGTCAACCAGAAGTATTCTTGCCCAGTACGAAGTTGTTAACCTTTAGGTCAACATTTAGGTAAAATGTTGACCAACACTTTCGTAAATGTCAGTAATATCTTTGTGTTGACTCAAAATAAGTCAGTATCTGCTTTGCTGTACGAATTAATTAACCCTTTGATTACAAATAACTGCAATATGTATCGATTTATTGCGTTCGGGTCAACATTAAAAATACTGACCTGGGCAACGACCAATCAGATTGCAGCATTCACCAAAGGGAAGAAGCAACTCCTGTTATTATTAATGTTAATAATCTTATTTTCAGACGTTCCATGCCAATGACGTCAAAGCTGTTGGAAAGTACAAGCGTCAATAAAGAAGCGACTTACAAGGGGATCGTCAGACAACGAGCCGTACACAGGAGGAACATTGTCGTGAGATATTTATTTCTGTACAACGCCGACCACAAACAACGGGAGAAATCAACAATTAAATCAGCAAGTTTTTGATGGATAAACATTACACCGTAAAAAAAATATAGAATTAATTTCGTGTTAGGTCAGTTTTTTTTTAGGAAATGGGACAAAAAACCAAAATGGCACATTCCAATCAAAATGTTACATCGAGACGTTGACAACAGATCGGGATCCCACCCGGATAAAAACAACGGAATCCGTATGTCCGTCCAAAAGATACAACTTATTTTTCTTTAGTGATTTTGTTTTTGACGATTCGATTTTGACACACGCACATTAATACGCTTTTTAGTAGAAAAACAAAATGAGTAGGAATCGTGCATTTGACAGCGTGATGTGTGTCGGCCAAATTTACCTTGTTACACTTCCGTATGATTCGATTCTTTGAGTTGTAAGAAAACCGGACATTTCCTGGCGATACGTGGAAATAAGGCGTCCTGAAACTGACGTGGATTTTATTATTATTATTATTTTTTTTTTTGAAAACGGGCGGTCACTCGAATCTTTGTAAACCGATTAATCGATATTTTTCTACCCCAAAGTCCCATACTCAGCTTTGAAACGTCGTTTGCTTTCAATGGAATATTTCAAATTTTAATGACGGAAGGGAAGGATGAGGGGGTTGGGGTGGCGGGGGGGGGGGGGGGTGGGGGTGGCGAGTAAATGGTCGGATGCAGAAACGTTTCTCTTCAAGAGGCCACTGTATGTGCAACACATAAAAACTAAAGGTTTAACAAAAGCAGCTTTCGCAAATAACATAGCGAGAAAAGCAAAATTGTGTTTCTTGGAAAAATTGGTGCAATCGTTCTGTGGTCGTTGACTAGAAATAAAACTTAACACGAGAGATTTGGCCATTTCCTGTCTCCATCATCTGAGGGTCACAAGCCCCACCCACACCCCTTCCTCCTTCTCACCCTCCGCCCCCCCCCCGCCCCCCCCCCGCCCCCCCTCACTTAATACAGTGTGGTAGTGTGACGTGAACAATGGTATACCAAGAACAAGGACCACCAGTGGGACTGAAAAAAATAGTTCCTATCTTGTACTAACAGCACTATTTTTGCCAAATCCCACCTTGGACCTGCGGAAGAAAAAAAGCTGTAATATACAGAACAGCAGAGGTTGGTTGTTGGGCAACAACGGTGCCTGTATTAAGGGTTTCTCGACGTGTTGGTCGTTTCTTTGTACGTGGCTGTGCGACATAATAGTATTTGTTGTGAGATAGAAAAGAACCGGAACTGTTGGCGATGTTTAAACGTGCTTTTTTGTTGTATCAATGTCATTGTGACAATGACTTTACAAAACAGAGGGCTGCCATGGATCGATAAAACAATGGTGTGTGTAAAATGTGGTTCATTTCATTTCCATGGAACACCCAATGTATAGCGCCATTTGTAAAAGTTGCAACATCAATACGAAACGATTCTTTTGTATATATATATATAT